>OX451217.1:91583917-91671111 GCA_949628195.1 Phasia obesa
ATGAAGCCACGCTTCTGATAGTACGTTTCAAAAAGATAAGGTATAAGATAAAGTAATTTTCTGATCCTATCAACAATCCTATATAAAACTTATGTGATCCTCCAGATTAAGAAGTTGAAGAACAAATGGTACTATTATTCTTTAACGCTATTAATTTTGCTTTCTAAAAATGTCATTAAAACAAAATAAATAACCTTCGTCGCCTGACTTGAATTTTGAACATAAAAAGTATCTGAAAAAAAGTTAAGGATTTGATATTTTCAAAGTGACTTAGACCCAAAAACAAATTGTGCTGACAAATATACCACTCTTCCTTTTTTTTGTAAAATAAGCAAATAAATTACTTACCGATCCTGGGGCTGGACATGGAATAGCAACAGTAGCTATTTCACGTAATTTATTCATTAGACGTATGCTATGATAGAAGCAATAAATTATGTACCACATTGTTGCATCACAAATGAGAACGGTTACTGACATAAAACCTAAAAAAGTGATACAAATAAAAAATTGTTATTTAATAATCAGCGATAAAATCGATAACACTTTTTAATATATAATGTAGTCGACTTACAGAAACATAGTTTTCCTACTGTATGCTTAACAAATTCACCATCTGATATCCAAACGGTAAAGAAAATTCCGGCAATAAAGAAAACAATTTGCAACATTAACCAAATCAAAACAAACTCTTCTCGGCTTTTGTGTATTCCAAACAGTAGGCCAATGGCACTTAGCAAATATACTGCAGAGCAGCAGACCAGTCCAAAGGCAAAGATACGGGACGTCATTGTTACGTCGTTGGCAAAATGAAAACGTATACGGTTCAATATCAAGTCCGGTAGACTATAGTATGCATTTTCCCTTTGGTCTTCCATGTCAGCAACGGCTCTCGAATTTGCTTCCTCGATATGAATATAGGCCAGTATAACAATGAAGAGCAAAATATTTGCAATCAGCTATTGAAGACTTGAATCAAATAAATTCTACTTTAATATTTTTGAACTTACAAATTGATTTATGCAAATGAGAACAGCTGATAAACGTATATGTTTTGGCCGTATAGGTGACTTTAAAATATCCAAGAATCTTTCAAAATAACCCGAACGTACTTGCTCAGATAACAGCATTTTAATTGAATTCCTTGTTTAATTCACTATTGAAACTTTGATTTCAGTTGTACGTTTTGTTTTCCGTGTTACTCAACACCATCTGTTCATATAATTTCTAAAGCAATTGGTTTTATTCGCTTTATTTTGACGTAAGTTTAATATTGTTTAATCAATAACTATGAATTTTTGTACTGTTTACCTTTTTCTTACAAAGTTGTTTTATTGTTTTCCTCGTTGCTTGCCTTATTTTGTTCTTGATACACGAGAATGAAATGCGAACACTTACACACGAATACATTTCCTATTTCCAACTTAACAGTTAACAGCTGAAAAGCTTTTGCTTTGTCATTATAAGTTTACAACTCATAGAGAGCTTTCGTCGTGACAGAGGTTTGCAAATCGATTATAATCGTAATGGTAATCGCGACCTCCTAATTGTAATCATAATCGCATGATTTATTATAGGGCACCACTGTTTCAATTTAAAATTTAACTAAAACGTGTCACAGTGGCGTGAAATAAAAATTTGTATTAAATATGGAACTTCTCCTTAGCCGATTAGCTGAAAAATCATCCGGAATTTGTAACGTTTTTAATGTGAACTGATTTTAATGATATTGTGTCTGAGATGATCAACACTCGAAGACTCTGACTTTATTGAATTTATTGTGTTATAAAATTATTATGTTTTAAAAACAAAATTTAGATGAATTAATAATTCTGTGGCAATGAGAAATAAGTGCTTAGGTCAATTTAAGCAAAATATTAAACAAATTAATAAATAAATAAAACTAAAAATTAAAGGGTGTTCTGATAGTGACGTGATTTGCATGGAAATACCCTAATTTTTTAACCATATAGGAAGACAGATGGTGTATTACTATGACCTCTATAACAAATGGTAAAAATTAAAGGTTTTTCCAACAGTGACGTGATTTGGATGTATAACGCCAAATTTATTGAACCGTAATAGGTAGACTCTTGGAATTTGTACAGAAGATGTGTTGCTACGGCCATTTTGACTATTACTAAAAATTAAAGGTTATTCCGACAGAGGCACGTTTTTCACGAATAGAGACTATTTTTTAATAGTAATAGGTAGACTCATGATATATTCATAAAAAGGGAATTGCCATGGTCGATATAAAAAATAATAAAATTAAAGGGTATTCCGACAGAGACATGATTTGTACGTAATAGGTAGACTCTTGAAATGTTTTTAGCAGATGTGTTACTTCGGCCGCTATAATAATTACTAAAATTAAAGGGTGTTCCATCAGTGACATATTTTCACGTATATTACCTTTATTTTTTTAAACCACAATAAGTAACTGTCTGGCCATTTCGCTAAGTGCTCAATTAAGCATCATCAGGATACCTTAACCCAAATTTTAGATGAACTAAAGCCAACAGTGAACTTATATTTTCTTACTTCATTTCTACACTGGCTGGTTTATTTCCAACTCTAGTTGTAGTTGTAAGAAGTAATAATATTTCAAACAAAAAACAACAACATAAAATTTTTGGTTTTCATAAGAAAACGAAAAAAATACCGTGGAGTTGCCAAAGTCCAATTTTTGCACGGGCATAAGGTGAATTGTATTACTTTCTAAACAAATCTGGTCTGTCTGCTCATTTTCTATCCAAAATGTAAATGTGTAAATACATTATTAAGACTGTATTGATACATTGAAGAGGAAGCCAGCTGGTTTGTTTTTTCTGTATTTTATAATTATGTAATAACTATAAGCTGAATAAACAAAGAAATAAATAAATCAAAAAGAGCTTTTATTTAAAAAAAAGTTTACACATGTAAATTTATACACATCGTCTGAACATATTAAAACAATAGTAGATGTGTATTATATGACATTTTTGATTCAGAGCAAGAGGAGATTCCAATCAATTGTCATCCTCAATTGAATTTTAATAAGTCTCTCCAATGTTTTGAGTAAAGAGGATGTTAGACTGATTTGTCTAAAATCCTTTGCTCTCGTATGCGATACTCTTCCCCTTTGGGGATAAATATCACTTTGCACTTTGTCCGGAATATAGGATTAGGAAAGATATATTGATATATGGATAAAAGCCATGGTGTTACCAGATCCCGGAAACTTGTAAGGATGGAAACTTTTGATTGCCCAGTACAGCCTATTCGTATCTATATTTACGACGTTCGGTGCACGGTTTATATGAATAGGATTATTATATCCCGTAGTGGATTGACATCCTGGAGAGTGGGTGTTCATCAGGACTTCTAGTGAGTCTTGTGCATTGGTAGTTGAGGTGCCATCTGTCCTCTGAATATATCCAGGAACAGACACTTGTTTCGCCATTAGATTTTTAGATTTATTCACGGATGATTTATAGAGTGACCAGTTTCCTGTTCACTTAGCTTTGCTGAAAAATTGTGGAAAATCTTGCGAGATTCGGCTATTTCTATGGATCACTATGGTGGCCTTCGATTTGTACGCTGAACCGATGGTTTGCATGACCTATTAGTTGCATCTTTGAATGCGTTTGTGAGTTCATTTACAGCATCTACAATATATTATTTAATACTGTGTATTAAATTAAACAATATTTATTTTAGAAAGAACAGAGCTTTTGCTCTGTTCTGTGGTACTTTATTAATTGATTTTTCAACGTATATATTTTTTTAAAATTACTCATGTTCTTACAAACTAACCAAACACTCATACAAAGTATTTGTGTTTATGTATCACAAATATTTCTCGTCCTTTTTGGGAAATAAAGTAGAATTTACAAAACTAAATAAGAAAGTATTTTATTTATTTTTTATTTAGCCGATAGGCAGTAGTTAAAAAAATAAAATAAAATTAACGATATAAAATATAAAGTATAACACATTGAACAAAACAATAAAAATATTTTCTTTATAATAAGGTTCCCTACTTTTTTAAAGAAAAAAATACAGAAAATTCAAATTTAATGGAGAATGTTTATTATCATTTGAAAGAACATTCTTTGGCATCAAATGTTAGCCGTTGCTACGTCGCAGATGGTCCATCCGTTGAGTCCAATTTTCGATTACTCGTTCGAGCATTTCGACTGGTAACTGGCGAATGACACGCGTGATGTTTTCCTCCAAGGCCTGAATCGAAGCGGTTTGTCCGCATAAACTTTAGACTTTACATATCCCCACAGATGGACCCACTGACTGAGCAGAGCGTTTCTGCTGGTTTAGTGCCAGCACGGGCCGTGGGGTACTAACTAAAGAGTCGAAAGGTACCTCGTTAAAACTGACCTCAGCAGAAGTTTTGTTTGCTGGGTTGTCTTTGCATTCGGTCAGCTCGGGTTTCCCCTGCTTTTTTGTTGTTGTTCTGAATTTTTGTTTTGCATGTGATTCCCACGAGTTGGCACGTAAAGGGATCGACCATCAATGCAGTGACGGCTTACATGAACTAGGCAATTAATATTACAACCAACCCTTGCCTTGGCGTCGTAGGGGAACTGTTAATCACTGATTAGTCATCCAAGTTCTCGGCACTGCTACCACCACCTTACCCTTACAAGTAGTACCCGTTTTGGTCCGCTTAGTTGCATGTAACATTTTCCTTGACGAAAGCCAGCCACTCCTCAGGGCCATTTGCACAATGTGTCCTGGAAGTGACTGGCATTATGACATCCCTTAGTCATGTTATCATCTTGGGTGGATGGTTCCCTTCCTAAGAGATGTCAGAGTCAAAAATTGCTCCTGCCATGGCGTTGGTTGCATGTAACATTTTCCTTGACGAAAGTCAGCCACTCCTCAGGGCCATTTGCACAATGTGTCCTGGAAGTGACTGGCATTATGACATCCCTTAGTCATGTTATCATCTTGGGTGGATGGTTCCCTTCCTAAGAGATGTCAGAGTCAAGAATTGCTCCTGCCATGACGTACTACCATCTCAAAACCACTTGTACAGTGTGTAATGTGATGTGGGTGTAGCCATATCATGACCAGGGAACTGCATGAAGAAAACCACTGTCCCTACAACCTTGCAGAGCCTAAACTGTGAAAAAACTTCATAGCAGAAGTCACGCAGCTGACCCGTGTCGAAACCTTCTGTGACCATTATAATGATGAATCATGGGGGATTCCGGCATATGCTTCCCCCTAGACTCGCGCCCGATGAGAGATCGGCCAAACTCCAACACGGATCGATTGGCATAAAGAAGCGGTGCTAAATTTTATCGAGATGTGGCAAGACGAATAATGTTTGTATTATCCCTTCTTTTCGTTTTTAATCCTAATATAAGTTGAAATTTATGTACACACCACTCAGCTGTTCAGGGATTTTTGTTCTTGTTGCCGACAACAAACAAATCAAAAAATTCCTGTGACGCCGGTGTTGTAAATCAGTGTTGAGATCTGACAATGTTGAAATTATACCACCCCAATGATA
Organism: Phasia obesa; assembly: GCA_949628195.1. Taxonomy (NCBI): domain Eukaryota; kingdom Metazoa; phylum Arthropoda; class Insecta; order Diptera; family Tachinidae; genus Phasia; species Phasia obesa. The sequence continues at coordinate 91,589,439 of OX451217.1, forward strand.
AAATTATAACAAATCAGCATCAATTGTACCAAAATTTGGCATTAAGTAAAAAACAAATAAAAACACAAATTCAAGACATTAAAATGGGAAAAATTAAAACTTTTTTACTACGATATTTTAAAGTAATGATAATTGACCGTTATTTCTTTATTTGTTACTAAGTTATTAACAATTATAACCAAAATACTTACCTATTTCATAAGCAAAAGAAGTCCAATATTAGGAGCTGGTTACTCTACAATTTCCAACAAGAGCTTGAAACTTCACATAAGTCATCGGATCTTGATCCGATAGAGTATGCCTAGAGTTATTTAGAAAAATAATTTAAGAATCATATAATTACTTAAAAAAGAAAAAGGGCTTGCAAATAAATTACCTTTGCCTTAAACATAACAGGGCTATCAAAATATATAATAAGAATCTTGAATATAAATCAAGAATGTTGCAATTTAGCTAGTTCTAGACATTGTAGGAGAACCATTAAATTAAAAATGTTTATTATCGTAAAAAAAAATATTGATTAAATAAAAACCTTATTAAATCCCATCTCTGCTGTAAATGATTTTTCATTTCATTACCCGCCATCTCCATTAGACATTAACATGATTTACCCTCCGTCTCCATTAGAAATTAACATGTGTTAACAAAAGTAAAATTTCATATAAAAAAACATTATTTTAAATACTGTTTTATTCTTTATTTACATTTTTTGCAACAACTTGAAGGGATTGAAGCAATTTTGACACCCATGTTTTGAACGTTGGTATAGGGCAAAAAAGGGCTTTTTGTGTTACCCATTCTAATAGTGATTAAAATTTGTCTTTTTATGTTGAGAAGTTATTCTACACTCAAAAAACTCTTACATTAACTGTTTGTAGTTTATTTATGAAATTTGTAGGAAAGTTTTTATTTAACTTTTTATGACTGTTTTGTTAAATAAACAACTGACAATAAAATACTGATTTTCGGTGTAGTCAAAATTAACAGTTAATTTTTACTGGTTTGGTTATAACTGAAATACTTGATTGTAAAAAAATTAGTCAGTAGAAAAGTAATATCAATAAAACATAATTCGTCAGTTATAAAATCGACATTCAGAAATAATTGAAAAACATATTTAATTTAAATGAAATGTTAGAGGGCGGCCGTTTTTTTTTTTTTTTTAAGGAAAAACAGTTATTAAAAAGATTTTTCATTTAAATTTACCTACATAATATTTTGAGTGAACGAATTTTTGTGGTGCGCGAAAATCTTGAACATAGTTTTTTGTTTTTAAATTTCAAATTTTTAATTTGCTTTTTTTAGGTTTATTATTTCAATTTCATTAAAACTTCGCCTAAATAATGCAACAAATTTATTGTCCATCGTAATTTTTTTTTAAACATTGAAAATATTTTTTTTTTAATGAACCTTTTTTTTCTGTAGTAAGATAGAGGTAGATATGATATTGTAAAGCTTTTTCTTTGACTAAAACTTATGTAGCTAAGGTACTTAGAATATCTCCTTTTATATCAATGATAAAGTTTTTGTAGATCCAAATGTTTTGAAATTTGTTAAATTTCAATACTTTTGTTCTGAAAACCGTTACAACCATGTTTTAAAAATCTGTTTTTGGCACTTCTGAACATTTGTAAACTTTAAGTTATGACTGTTTATGATTTAGAATGCGATATACATGTGTTTGCCTGTTTAAATATAAAATGTTTACACAATTTTAATGGTTCCGTACCCAAAGGCTAAAAACGTAAACCTATTGGTTTCGCTACAATGTCTGTCCGTCCGTCTGTCAGCGCCTTTTATCTCTTGAAATTTTCACAGACGATGTATAACTGTAGCAGCTATAGTAACAAATGCTTAAACTTATAGGGAGTTCCGATAGAGACGTGTTATTCACGTATATGTGTTTATTTCTTAAACTGTAGGAGATATACACTAAAGACGTGCACATATATATCTGTTTGCGTCTGTTTTGTATGCCTACTCTTTTGAGTGCATACAGATGCGTGTTTTTGTATTTCTGATATAAGTTGATATTGATAGAGTTTTTCACTGTTTGGGTTAGAATGAGTACAGAGAGAACGTGAGTATCATATCTGTTTGCCTATGATACGCGAAAACAGATATTAATAGTTGTACCACAAGTACTTGTTGTACGCTGTGAATATATATGCGTTGATGCGTATGTGTGTATTATACGGCAAAATAGTTTATCTAAAAATGCAATATTGTCTTAAGTTAAATGTATGAACATACATATGTATGCATATTATAAAGAAAATGCTTCATTGAAGTTAAATGCAGTGAATTCTAAAATTTATATTTTTAATTATATTTTATTAGCGTGCTATTAAGACCAAATAATTATAAATGTAAAATATATTGTTGTTTTATAAAAAAAAATATTTTTTTTTTGAATTTTGCTCTAAATCTACAAATAAGTATTTATTTATATTAGAGTTAATTCATTACCTAACGAAAAAATATGTATTGCATATTTATGATCATTTGTGATCTTTCTGACGTTGGTTTTTACAGAGTTTAAATAAATTGCTTCTAATGGCAAAACTTCATTATTTAAGAAGAGCAAAACACTGGCTTATTTTATTAAAATAATTTAGTAAAAATAAAAATAACAATGTACCTAATAAGAATAATTTATAGGTTATACGATAATTATTTTATCGTCAAAATGAAATAATTACTTCAACTAAGCAATACAAATTACATCAAATTTTCGTTGTTACCTACGAAGTTAAAATAATATGTGTTACTTCTATCATTATAGTATTTGGTCTAGAATACTTTTTTCGTTAAAACAAGAATAAAATAAATAAGTTTGTAAAATTTTGTATGTTTCTATAACTAAATAAAAAAAACAACATTAGTCTTTTCATGTCAATTTATTTAAAGTTAAAATAAATAAAATAATAATAAAGTTTATAAAGTAAATACAAGTATATAAGTAAAAATTAATTGAAAATCAGTCCTTAGAATTTATATGTACAAATAAAATTTTGTTAAACGATTTTTCATTATAACCTGGCTTTGATCTTTTATCTGTTATTAGCGCCCTGGCAACGGAAAATATCCTTTCTGAAGGAGCACTTGATGCTGGTATAGCAAATATTCAACAGCTTAATTTATAAAGCAATGGATAATCATTTTTTCTATCGTGCCACCATTTCAGGATATTAAAATTATTCTGCAGGAGCACATTAGTATTTTTATACTTAATTATCTCATTTTCAATTATGGTCTGGATAGAGTTAGCATTTTCTATTGGCTGTACATAATTTTCAAATAATGAACACATTTTTGACGAATTTGTATCAATATTTGTAGTGGTAATATCTGTCTCATTAGAATAAGACATCAACAGCGATTTGCACTTTGTTATAACTTCTTCTTGTTCTTCTGCGATAAATTGTGTTAATTGATTAGCTGGGGGAAATAAAAATATTGCTAATTTATGATACACTGTGATGTGGCTGTCTATAATTAAAGTGTCGTGTAACTTTTTTTTAAATTCTAAGATAAAATTAGGTTCATCATTGGTGGTGTAATTACATATGGTTTTTAATTTTCTTATATAACTTACTTCTTCTTCTTCTTATATAACTTACTTGTATTCTAAGCTCCTTTCATTGACTTCACTCCAAGCAGCTTACTTTTACATTCGCCGTTCATAACAAAATGACCCGTTAAGGCAAGATACGAAATTTTCGAAAAATTTTCTGTCCACAGATCACATGTCAGTGCATAACCAATTTTTCGCATGACTGATATCTCTGTTTTAAGCTGTTCAAAGTGAATAGAAAAACTATTCTCAACTTTTCGGTAAATTGTTGTTGGATGTGGTATAAGAGATTCTATGTTAAGGCCGGTTCCGAATTTGTTACCAAGCGATAACATTAATTTCGTGTAAGCTTTTAGCCCGTTATCTTTTGCTAAGGAATATGGTCGAATGTCTCCAAGAACCCATTCGGTCAAGACATCTGTGCAAGCCTTTTTGGGCTCCTGATTTGGTTCAATCAAATTATTTACACTTTCATTTTTTAACACTGTATAACACTTGTGTTTATTTAAATTAGATAGTCCGTTTATATTGTATTTATATACATTTGTACACATTTTGCACGCAACTAGATTTAAGAGTTCGACATCATTTTCATCTTTAATTACCCCAAAGCAATCCCATATCTTGCTTCGCCCTCTCGTTTCACTAATTTTATATAAATTAGATAATATTTTTTCTGTTATGTCAATGTTATTCATTTTTAAAAACACCACAAATTAATTATGTATTTATTTTTTAAAATTCGCACTCAGTTACAAAAGAAGACTTGTATCAAAGACTTTACTTCAAGGTCTGTTTCTCTAACAAAGGATTTTTATATATTTATAAGGTCACTTCACGGTATTAAAAAATCTGTTCGGTTACATAAAAAGCAGTAAGTTTACATCAAAAGCCATAAGTAATAAAAAGGGAGTTTTAAAAATTCCTAAGAATTGTGGTAATGGCACATAATGGGTTAAACCATGTCATTCATTTAGGTAAATTAACGCTGCTGTTGTATAAGTACCGTATATGTATTATTTGCTATTATAAGAGGTAAAAAAAGGTGGTCTACTTTTCATTAAAAAAAAACGCCACTCTTAAAGTCATAAAATAATAAACATTCTTGATAAATACAAAACAGGATATAACCAAAAATAACTCACATTTGATTTTACAATTTTTACCTAGAATAATGCATTTGGCATTTTTAAGTTATAAACGTATTAACATTGCACATTACAAAAGAAACAAAGCCAGAATTGCTTTTTAATTTCTTAGGCATATATAATTATACTATTTATGTTGTTGTCTTACTTCCATTTTATGACCGTCACCTAAATATTTTAGATTTAACTGATACAATTTAAAGTTTCTATTGGTAAGTTATAAAATGCTTAAAAATGAGGCATAATTAAAACTATAATTAAATGTTATATACAATTATAACATTAGAATTTATAATCAGATATAATCATTTGAAGATCTAAGGTTTTTCAAAATTTAAATAAATTGGTTCTAATTGCAAAACATCAGTTTTTATTTTGTATAACGCGGGCTTCTTTAATTATAATAATGTAGTAAATAATAATATTTCTAAGTCATTCAACTTAATTACAATAATTACAACATACAATAAAAAGTCAAGTTTACCTTAAACATAAAAAAGGAAAACTAATCAATAAAAATTACATCCAATTTTGGTTCTTACCCACGAAGTTGAAGTACCATATGTTCGTTTTACCTTCATCATATAAAACACATAATCTTCAAAAATATCTGTAACACCACAAATTGCTTTAAAATACTCATGGTACAACAGATATTTGAGAATAAGAAATAGATAAATCTGTTACTCTAATCAAAACAATAAAGAACTTTTTAAAATCAATGGTTATATATTATATGACACTAAAGACCCCCGTGGAAGAGCATGTGGTGGTTCAGCAATTCTAATAAAGGCTCAAATTAAACATCATTTACTGTGTGATTTTTGTGAGGACTATCTTCAAGCAACAAACATCTGTATTGAAGAATATCATGAAAACTTTGTTATTTCCTCGATTTATTTACCTCCTAGATTTCAAATATCAGAGAGTCAATATAGCGACTTCTACAAATCACTAGGTCCCTGTTTCATAACATCAGGCGACTACAACGCTAAACATACGTTTTGGGGATCAAGACTTATTACTCCAAAAGGTCGTGTTTTATTTGACACTATTTCAAAAATGCGTCTGAATGTGATATCAAGCGGACAACCCACCTATTGGCCTACTGATCGACAAAAAATACCTGATGTTATTGATTTTGGCGTGACTAAAGGTATTTCGAGAGAAATGATTAAGGTTGAAGCGTCACTCGAATTATCCTCAGATCATTCACCCACAATAGTCTATATATGGAACCAGCAAAATATTGTGTCACCAACAACTAGCACAAGCATTAATTGGTTGATATATAGAAAGTATCTCAGTACTCACTGTTCGGAATATATACCGCTGAGAAAACCAAAAGACGTGGAACAAAGTCTTATTAATTTTGATCGTACGTAATTTTAATTTTGATCGTACGTAAGCCCCCCTTGCGAACTTCTTGTGGAGTCTGGGCAAGAAATGATACCGAAAAAGGTAATTTATTTGTTGATCATTTGAAAAAGGTTTTCACTCCAAATACGTGTACTGATATAGTTGACTTGCCACCAATAGAGACTAGTGCCGAAGTACACCTAAGATTTGAATTTAGCGATATTGAAAGGGCAATAGCGGATTTAAACACCAAAAAAAGCCCCTGGGGTTGATAAAACAAGTAACAAGATATTAGTTGAGTTGCCCCTTATAGGTCACAGAATTATTCTGTTCGTTTTTAATGACATCTTACGTCTTGAGTACTTTCCCACAGAGTGCAAAGTTTCTTTGATTACTATGATTCCTAAACCAGGAAAAGACCACACAAAAGTAGAATCATACAGACCTATAAGCCTTTTATCCAACATGTCAAAGTTGTTTGAGAGAATATTAATAATTAAGCTGAATCCAATTCTTTGCGCGAAAGGATGTATTCCGAACCATCAATTCGGCTTCAGAAAACAACATAGTACGATCCAACAAACACATAGATTAGTAAATGTAATTAAAACGACCTTTGAAGAAAAAAATACTGTTCTGCGCTTTTTATCGACGTTTCTCAAGCATTTGATAAGGTTTGGCACGAAGGCCTAATATTTAAGCTAAAGCTAAACTTGCCCGAAAACTTGTATAAGCTCTTAAAAGATTATTTAACGAATCGCAAGTTTTTACTAAAAGTAGGTGAATTTTTAAGCTCGCCACAGCTCATTGAAGCCGGAGTTCCCCAAGGTAGTATTTTGGGACCAATTTTATATTTACTGTACACATCAGATATGCCAATTAGCATCCTAGAGCACACATCAACTTTTGCAGATGACTCAGCATTTTTAAGTATTCATGAAAGTGCCCAAGAAGCATCAAAACTTTTACAAGACCACATACTTAATTTGGAAAAATGGAGAATAAAAGTGAATAAGCAAAAATGTACTCACATTTTTGTTCGCATAAATAACCAGATGATACCACAGCTTTCAGACGTTAAATATCTGGGTATTCATCTTGACCGTCGCCTTACTTGGAAAAGCCACATTGATTTCAAGTTAACACAAATGAAACTAAAAGCAGTACAACTAAATTGGCTTATTGGCAGAAACTCTACCCTGAGCTTAGATTGTAAACTTCTACTGTACAAGTCGATCCTCAAACCAATTTGGTGTTATGGGATTCAGTTATGGGGCACTGCCTCAGCTAGCAATGTAGAAAAAATTCAAAGGCGCCAAAATAAGATACTACGTATGATTACATCTGCTCCCTGGTATATAAAAAATTCGAACATCCACAAAGACCTAAACATGCCATCAGTTAAAGCAGAAATAGCGAAACATGCAGTCACATATCTAAAGAGGCTTGAATCTCATCCAAACCCTTTGGCGCGTAACATGCTGAATGAACCTGGTTACATTCGACTAAAAAGAAGAGATACTGCTTTTCTTGGCCGTACATTAGAGGGATGACCCGCAAATGATTGCAAAATCCGTGAAACAAACATTATTTTTGTCTAGCACTGGCTGGACTTAAAAAGTATATTTTTATTTTAGACTTAAGATATGAGTAATTATTGTTAGTTCAAAAATATTGAAGATACAATAAACAATTTATGAAGAAAAAAAATGTTTGTATCAATAGATTGAGTGCGCACAAGCAAAAGCATACCATATCAGTTACACTCATTCGCTCTTTGATATCGGTAGTGACTGTTATGTATATGATATATCTGTTTCTGCAATACTTTCAGATATACTACTGCACGTCTTTAGTATACACTGAAAATTTACAAACAGTAATTAAAACTTAGTTCGCTATATAAACAAGTACAAAAAATAAACCTAAAAATTAAAGGGTGTGTTGATAATGACGTGATTTGCATAGGTAGACTCCTCCAATTTGCACAGAAGATGTGTTGCCATCGCCGCTATGACAATTCCGATTGACATGATTTGTAAGTAAATAGCCTTATTTTTTTGAGCCGTAATAGGTAGACCCTTGAAATGTTTACAGTAGATGTGTAGCTTCGGCCGCTATAACAATTACTAAAAATTAAAGGGTGTTCCATCAGTGACATGTTTTTAAAGTATATTACCTTTTAACCGCAATAAGTAAGCTCCTGATATTTTTATAGAAAATATATTACAATGGCAGCTATAACAGCAATTAATAAAATTTAAAGTGTGTTCCCATAGTGATGCAATTTTCGCGAATATTAATTTAATTTTTTAAATGTGAATATATACAGAGTGTGTAAATTTTAAACGGATTTTTGATTATTATATTTTACAATATCTACTCTAACAAGTAACGAAAATAAATTTAATAATAATAATAAAAGGATGATTCCTAAATGTCGCGAATAGGCAGACACTTATTTTGGCGCCTTTGGATTTTTTCTACATTGCTAACTGAGTCAGTGCCCTATAATTGAATACCATAACACCAAATTGGTTTCAGAATTGACTTGTACAATAAAAGTTTGCAATCTAAGCTGAGAGCAGATTTTCCGCCAATAAGTTAGTTTAGTTGAACTGCGCCGGCCAAGATATATGCCTAGGTATTTGACGTCGGGTTATTTAGGTGAATAGGGGGAATGAGTCCCTTCGCAGTGTGAAAGTTATATGAGTACATTTTTGTTCGATTTCTTTAACCATTTTTCTCACACGTGATTGTGAGAAGAGCCAAGAGCCAAGAGCGGTGCGACTTCTACGTAATAAATTTGATTGTATCTAGCTAGTTGTTGCTGATTTGTGGTTTTGGTCAAAATCAATAAGACTCCGCAGTACGTCTTCCGGAGTTCTTAGCGGGATGTTTCAACTATAAATAACTATAAACTATAAATAACAAAGCAAAATAAGCAAATAAGTGTGCTTAGTAACCACAAGAGAAATTTTTTATGGATTTAAGATAATTTTGAGTAAACACCGAAAAACAAAATTTTTAGGCAAACATTTGCCTAATGTGACTTTAAAAAAACATATGAATGCAATATGAGGTTTAAAATTCGAAACTGTTAAAACAGCTGTTTAAATTGAAATGTCAAACCTTCTATAAAACTCTGTTCGAACACTTAAAAATTAGTAATAATTTCTAAAACAAAATATAAGTAGGTAGTTTCTTTATATTACTCAGTGCATTGTGAACTAATTGCTGCATTTCATTCAATCCTTTATTTAACTTGCAATTTTTACTTAAAGAAAAGAAAAAATATGCGTTTTTTAAGAAAACCTTTGCAAATAAAGTTTAAGCAGTTGAATTTTGAACGGTTTGCTACCTATGGACCTGAACAGGGGAAAAAAAGGTAAAAAAATTGAATTTTTTAAAGTTTTTTGCGATTTTGACCTTGAAGATGAAGTTTTTTTGATGTTTACAATTTTTGTTCTTTATGACAAGAGCTAAAACTTTGCCTCAGAGAGTATATCAAAATTTCAAACGGTTTGCAATATATGAGCTTGAGTAAATGATCATTTTTTGCAAAAATGACATCGAGGCCCCACATCTTTGAGGGCCCATAAAAAAAAACCTGGAGGACTTTGGGCAAAACTGGGAGACAGGGGTCTTTTTTTTTTTGGTCTTTTATCACGTAGTGGTGTCCGTATATGGTTATTTTTTTTCGTGTTGCACTGTGTTATTTAAAGTAATTTTTATTTTGTTTAATTATTTTTATCATAATGAATAATTTGTTATAGAAGTGTTTGCGAACACAGCCAATGTTATTTATGTATATTTTTCTTTATATCAAGTTAGATTTTTCTTACTAGGAAGTGGCGACTCTACAATAAATACAACAATACAAGAACAACATGGTATTTTGTTGTTGCTTTGTAGTTCGAAATGTCAAAAAACATAGAAGAAAATTGAGAAGGCGTGTATGTATTTTATTGCTTTCTCACTTCTGCTCAATAAAATTTCTAAACATTAGCTGGGCGGATGACACTACGTAGTAAGATATGTAAGTATACCTTGCTTTATATTTTAGTAAAATATTTTGACACAGTCGGGCAAAACAAGGTTGCTTAGTTTTTTGAATTCGCCTTGCATATTAATATGTATGTATCTGTATTATTATACCATGGGCAAATTCAATTCCTGCTTTTTAAGCTTTATTTCTTTATTCAAAATGGCGCATGCGCATAATATACATTTATATTAGAGTATATGTTTTACAGATAAAAAGCTATTTAAGAATTTTTGTCTAACAAGAGTATCAAATGCTTCTGTTGTCTTCGAATTACTAACTCAACTGTAGATATCAACGAATAAAGTGTTAACACCTGTCTTTACTACCCATCAAATTAATTTGTTCATGTTATTATAGTCGGCGAGTACTTGCTTATGTCATATTTTGTTTGAACATAACCCCCCGTCTCCATTAGACGTTAACATGCCTTAACAAAAGTCAAACTTCATATAAAAAAACATTATTTTTAATACTGGTTTTTTATGAAGTTTGACTTTTGTTAAGACATGTTGATAGCAATAAAGACGGGGGTTAAGAGGCCGTCTTCACTAGCTCAAGCGCCAAAAACTAAAATTTACAGGAGAAGCTTTTTTAAAAATATCTGTGGACTATGTCTAAGGATTACGGTAAAATTTGGTTTGTAAACATTACTACTTCTGAGTAATATATTCCATTTGACTGATTTTTATATCTCCAAGATAACGGCTATTTATGGCGCTAAAATCTTTTTTTTTGTCACGCTGTATAGGTCTTTACCAATGTTAAGGCGGTTAAGCCGTTATGATTTTATTAAATCACAGTTTTCAGTTTTAATTCTTTTTATTTTTTCAAATTATTTCTGTGTAGAAAATTAAACATAACGTTAAATTAACCTTAAATCCAGTGGTTTTTATAAAAAATTTAATGGTTTTTGTTTTCAAAATTACTTTAGAATTCGAAATAAAGTACATATATAGGTAAAAAAATTTTTAAAGTAATAATTTTATGAGTTTCAGGTAGCGAATCTTTAATGTTTCATCGTATTTCAAATTTAAAAATTCGTTGTGAAATTTTGCAGGAATTATGTTTTTTCACAAAGTGTTTTTAAATCTTTGAATATTTTTGAAGAAATGTTTAAAAAGTTATCATATAAACGGATGGGTCCATTTTCTATCGAAGCAGCATTATGTCTTGATGGAGCAATAGAGTTGATATCATATTCTTTAATTACGGAGTCATCGCAATATCCATACTTAAGTTTCATTTTAGAACTATTTTTATTTAAAGAGGCAGAACGTAATGTTGGAAAAGTCATTTTTATTGAAGTGGGAAGCATAGCTTGGGAAAATATTTTCCAATCTTTAAAATCAGAGTTATTCAATAAAATGCATTTATAATTTTCAGGATTGGAACTTGCATTTGAAATCATAGTATACCATTCACTGGGACCCCAAATAGTTTTGTCGCGAATAAATAACTCAATAGTAATGCCTATAGAGTCCACAGGTGTCATAGTATGTCTAGGAAATAGATATGTTATTTTGATATCGCTTATAAAATTTGAAATTGTAAAAAAACGCACTAGTGTAGCCAGCACTGCTTTGTTGCGATTTTGACCAGCACAACTGTCAAAGTATAGACTTATTAAAAATTGTGTTCCTTTTTCGTCCACAAGTTTTAAATACTCAAAAACGACAGTGCAAATTTAATTAGAACCTCTTTTTCCGTCCGTTTCTCCCCACAAAAAGCAATTACCATTCCTGGTGCCATTTTCGTATACGCTTTCACTGTAGTATGCATACTTTCGGGAATAATACAACGTTACTCTCTTCCCATGGGGCGTATTTAAAACTTCTTGGAGGTCAAAACTAGCACCAAAATAAACCCAATTCGCCAAATTTAGCGAATTGGGTTTATTTTGTTTTTGATCCTCTAAAAATATTTCTTTACATTTCTCTTTGTCTTTTACATGATTTTGGTATTCTTATATTTGCGCTAAAGAAATTTGTGATTCGCTGTCAACATTTTTATGCTTTTCACTATTGTCTTTTTTATGCATGTGAAAACCGATATGAAATTCCTTATTTAAAATATTTCGAAAGACTCTTAAGGCTAATACAATCGTGTAACTCTTGCGACAATAATGCGAGGGAAAAGCTGGCAATTGTTCAATAAATGTTTTTAAGAGTGAAAACTTGTTTTCACTAAAAGTATTTAAACCACTTCTTATACGTATACTTATACTTTATACGTACATAAATTTTCTATTGTTACTATCACATCTTCGTCTTTTGATAGACATACGCGTAATACATGAAATCAGCCAGTCACTTTGTCTTATTTTGCTGCCAATACCAAAATAATGCTCATTTATTGCTAACCGATCTGACTCGCTGAACTTACAACTACAAAATTTCCACACTTTTTATTTGCACATGGATTCGGTTGAAGACTTGTATCACGCTGTTACTTATTTTGTATTCTCTTTTTGTAGCCGCGTTTACCCACACACGTCTCCTCTTCTATGGTAATGTCTCTGAAAATTCCGAACTGGAAAGTGTTTGTAAACAATGATTTTGTTCAGAAGAATCAGTATTACTGTACGGAACAAGACCGGTTTTGGTCGAACTCTGAAGTAAAATTTTCAAAACCAAAAAATTATATAAAATTTATAGAAATTCTATCTAGTTTTTAAAATAAAACACTTACCACTTGTTTCCTTAACTCCATTTCAAAAAAGCAGTGATATAAAATATAATATTTTTCTATTTTGCCACTAATACGAATTAAATTATAAAAACGAATAAAGATGCAGGCGACAGTCGTGGTAACAAAACTTGTAAACAAAGAGTGAATTGTACTCAAGTCTTTATTGTTTTGGTTGTAAAATCATAACGGTAAACTTTACAGGACTGATATTTTGTGAGATGATGCAGATCAAGGCATATTTAACCAGGTGACAGCACAAGGCGGAGCTAATATTAGAGAGAAATTTTTTCAATTTTTTTTATATGGAGTTTGACATTAATCATTTATTTTAAGAGAGAATGAAATAGATTTTACTGTCAAAATCCATATAAAAAAAATTCAAAAAGTTTTTTGCTCAAATTTCCTCTCCCTTACGCTATCACCTTGTTTAATATGCCTTGATGCAGATGATCATGAACAATAAATTTTAATAATAAACCGGAAATCGTCCATCATGTCGCTGCTATAACAATAAAAAACAACATGTATTTTGTTTTTGTTTGGTCGGCTGACTCTGTCAAAATAAATTAATTCGCCTTACTTAATATCAAAGCAAAATGTAAAAAAATAACTGTGTTCGCTTACTTTCGAAGCAGAAATTTCAAACATTTATGAACAATATTGCATTTAATTATTTTTTCACAATAATAATTTAAGGGCATATTAATCTTATGTGTAAAGATTCCTGAAAGATGTTAAAACGACCTACAATGTTTCTAGAGCTGCTAGCAGCATGACTAACAAAAAACGAAAAATAAATTTATTAACTATTTTTAATTAAAGAACAAACCTAATGTGTTTTGTTTATTTTTACTAAAAGAAAAAACGAAGAAAAAATGAACTAAAAAAATAAAAAGCAATTAAAATAAAAGCATACAAAGAGAATCTGGACCCACCGCAGCTCCTTTAAATTGTTAAAATGTGGTGAAAACTTGTGTATGTGTTATTGTGTTGTGTGTAGTAAAAATTTTAAATAAAAAATCAACACACATTCATATCCCAATGAATGTGTGTTGATTTTGTTTTTGTTTTCAATATTGTTTCTAAATAAACAAATTTTGACAAAACCTGCTTCCAAAAAACGTAAACAAACAAAATTTAGCTGGGCTATCAACACCACCTGATATAAATTCGCCTTGAATAGAACTATTAAGCAACAGATGAGGCTATTCGCAAATACTACTGTCAACTTAAAATACAACACCAACGTCCTTGTACTGTTATAAAAGAGTTTTTATAACAAATGTTTTAACAATCACGTAAAAACTTATAAATAACATTAACATGGGCAGTCTACATTTACTACTAACATGATGTTAGTGTTAATGTTTATCATTTTATGTCTAATGTAGACTGGGGTAATTTTTGTTTTGCAATAATGTTGTTTGAATGCTTATTGCACAGCAGATGGCGCTTATTGAAACTAAAACTGTCAATCTAAAACATAAAAATATTGTCATGTAATAAAAAAGCTTTCACAACAAATATTTTAACCACCACGTGTCAAGTAAATAATAATAACTACTTGTCATAACAACCCTTCATTGTAAAACAACCATGTAATATATTGTCACATTTTACAAATTAACCGACAAGGCATATTAATCAGGTAGCCTCACTACTGAGGGGAAATATTAAGGCGAAAATAATCAATTTTTTTATATTGATTTTGACACTTAAACTTACAACTTTTCCCCTTAAATGGAAATTGAACTATCAAACTCCATATAAAAAAAAAAAAATTAATTTTTCGCCTTAATATTTCCCCTTCGTAGTGAGGTTACCTGATGAATGTGCCTTGTTAAAGGGCAGTTTAGACAGTAAGACTTTACGTACGTAAAATCTAAGAGAAAATAAAATGAAAATCCATCCGTATGAAAATATAGAGATTAAAAATCGTATGGTTTTTTTCTTACGTTTACACCGTTGGTGTTGAATAAAATGAAGTAAAATTGAAACAGCTGTTGTTAAAATAAAAAAAAGTGTAAACAAATAAATAGTGCGCATTCTTGTAAAAAATATGCCAAATTTTAAAAAAAGTAACAAGGAAAAGGTTCTTGGTGTTGTACTAGCCATTGCCATAATAAAAAAAAACTGGAAACCAACAACTAAAACAAAATTAAAAATGTTTCACGTTCCTTTTCAAGTTTTTTATTGTTTACAAACTTATTTGTGATGCCAATTGGATCTATTTTGCACTATATTCAGCGGTTTTCTGCTATTTTGACGAGTTTTGCCTTTGAAAAGTTAGCATTAATAAGAAAAACGCAACCCTGATCTAATGAAGTAGAATAGTTTTTGAAAAATTTCAAAACATAAAGAGAGCCGTAAGACTGTCAAATTTCCATCCGTATTTTCTCTCAATGTCGGACAGTTTCATTACATATTATGTTTAGACGATACTACTGGTACTCTTCTACATAAAAATTTGACATGTCGTATTACTTGTAGTATAATGTAAACCGTCCTTAACCGACAAGCATTCGATAAAGCGACGCCGCACAGTGGCTGAAAATCGTTTTTCGTTGGCCAAAATTCTGTAACTTTTGAACCGATCAAAATATTGAAATAATTTTTTTTTAATGGATAGATATTTAGCTCAGCTTGATTCAGTTTTAATTACATTAAAATTGATTGAGGAATTTTTAAGGAATTCGAGGTCAAAGTTGAACATTTTAATTTTTTTAACTTTCAGAGTGAAATATGGGTTTATTCTGTGTGTAACATAGTAAAATATCCCTCTAAGATCCAAAAAAGTATATATATTCTTGATCAGTGATGAAATCTAAGACGATATAGCTATGTCCGTCTGTCCATACGTCCGTCTGTCCATCCGGCCGTCCGTCCATTCGCCTGTCTGTATGAACACGATTCAGCCTAAACGAAAAGAGCTAGACCCTTGAAATTTGGTACATATATATCTTGAAGGATAGGGCAGGCTAAGTTCGTAAATGGGTCAAATCGGACCAGGGGGAAAAAATTCCCCTAAGAAGAACTAAACCAACCCCTGAAAAACTACACATTTTTACAAGTTTTTTTGTAAATTTGTTAAGCAAATGAAACATTTTTATGTCAAAGAAGGTTCAAGGTCTTTAACCTGGAGCCAGAAAATCATAAAAATTTATTTTTGGACCCCGCCCCCTTTTTGTGGGCGTTTATATAGCATATTATATGAAAAATAGTGTCAATAATTAACAAATTGTATTACCTAAGCCTAGATTGCATAAAAAATTAATTTTTAAGCTTTCATGACGAATGGAAAATGTACTTGGATCTTCTGCGCTACCTTCACCTCACCCCAAAACAAGAAAATATAATTTTTATTCATTTGACTTAAATATTAATTGCAAATATTCCATATTTTGTTCTGTGCTATTTCTGTTCTTTAGTAGTTTTTTGGCTTCTTCATCTAAATCCCGATGGTCCACTTTCCATTGATTTCGAATACTGGATATTAACGGATCTGACGTTGCCAATAATATATGAAATAGATCTTCATTTGTTGAATTCCGTGAAATTTTTCTAGTATTGTGCTCTCTATAAAATATGTAATCCTTGTTCCTTTTTTCCTGAGCCTCCTCTGATAGATCTCCAAGTGGCACCAAATGATATTTAATGACATCTTCACAATGATAAAGGATTTTGTGAACTGTTGCAGACATATTTCTCCATGGGTAGGTAGTTGTATATATTTTTGCAGTTTCCTTAGCATAATCTCCAAATTTTCTACAGTCAATTTCTTCATTGCACGCAAGTACTTCTAGTATTATTTTAAATCTGAAAATAAGGTTGAAATCCACTCCTGTTATTTCAGATGCTGTTTCTGGATCTGAAAAGAATCTTCTTGCGGTATTGTCATCATTTGTATTGCCTGATCCTTGTTTTGGCTGATCTATAATCAGTCCACGTTTGCGATATTCATCTTGAACATGTTTCTTTTTTGAACTTCTTAACTCTTTGTTGGTCACGTTGTTTCTTATTGATCCTGAAGACCCGAAATCCAAATCATAACTGATTTTTAGTATGTGTTCCATAAGTCGTATTCTTGCGTGTAGTGGTGATAATCCAAATTCATATGCATCGGTATTATCTAATGATTTTGCTGGGACTTGCTTTAATTGGGTTGATGTTGCTTGGCATATAATGCAGCTGGATGCAGCCTTCGTGTTAGTCAAAGCCTGACCCACTTTTCCATCTATCATTGTCAGGACTAACTGGTAGCTTACTTCAATTTGCTGCCCATCTAACTGTAATTGTAATGGCTGTAGTGCTATAATTTGGGCCTTGATATCACTAATTTCTTTATTAATAACATCATTTGTTTCTTTTTTGAATTGAAATTTGATTGGACTGCAATATTTCGTAGAAGATGGTGTCTCATTTTTCCAAATATCCATTGTTTGCGTTGTACTAGTCGAAGGCTCTGAATCTTCCAAAATCTTTTTCAATCGCAATGGTACAAATGATACCATGAACATATCTGAGTCAGAAATATTTTCACATACAGCTTGTTTATATTGTTTTTGTCCCGAAGAACCATCACATCCCCATTTACAAAAAAGAATTAACTTTGTGTTTCCGTATTTCTTCAACTCATTTCCTGTTATTGATTGCAGCAAGCGTGCGGCTGTGTGATCAAGTAGAGATTGTAGTTGTACCTCTGCCGAAATTGGTGTGATTGTAATAGTGTCCTTTGATGGCAAACAGTCCATTTTAGCAGCGGTTATGTGATGATATGCTGGATATATATTTGAGCCTGTCTGAGTTTAATATATTGCTGTTTTGTTAATTTCAAATCCAGAAATAATGCTAATGCCTCCTCATTTGTGTACTGTATTGCACCATTCGGAGTTGGTATACTTTTAAGAATCCGTTTTGTTCTCGGTGGACTAGCTTTAACAACTTTTTCAATGATATCCACTTTTGTAAATTGGTTCTGTGATCGTAATTGATGTAGGAAAGATTCTTTTATATTTGTAGAACCAAAGGCATCGTTAATATCTTTAAGCTTCCGCCTCTTAGATCTATCGCTGCAATTGTCCACTAATGATTTGCGTGGTCTTCCAGCCTTATCTTGCTTTGCTGTTTCTGCAGCGACAGTAAGTTGAACTTCTAACCACTTTGCATTTTTTATATAAAATTTTTGTTTACTGTACATAAATTCTTTGTAGCGTTTTTTTAGTGCTTTGACGAAATTATATAATTGCTCTTGCATTTCGGTGCTACACGAATTTAAGTTTAATTTTATTTTAACGTAACTAAGAACATCTTCCTGATTTTTGTTTCTAAAATACACTTCGGCCAGTTCTTCATAACTGAAGCTCTCCATTTTCTTTTGAAAATTTTTATTTGCGTTTGTTATGTTTTATCCGTACACTTAAAGGATTAAGTTATTACTGAGTATTCCCTTAACGAATCCGTACTTTTATAAATTTTTAGATACATGTTCTTCACACACTGATCTTTAATTTCATAGCAGGTAGCGCTTAAATTGAACAAAACTGCACTCATGCGTCAATATGGGGTTGTTTTTTAACTTTAGTGGTTTAATGTCGCAATTATTGTTATAAAATTGTTTATGACTTTGGTTGACCCTAACATTTGATAACAGGTAAATTTAGAAAGAGATCATATGCTTCCTGTAGAGCCCATTGTGATAATTTTATTACTTATTTTTTGCTGATCAAAACAAAGCCATTAAACCCTTTCGAAGGTATTATATTTATTTTTTTAGTTATACGTAGCCTAAACTAAAACAAAATAAACTTTTAGGCAAAAAAGTGAAAATTTAATACACCATTGTATATGCATTTTTTTCGAGTAATTTCATTAAAATGAAAAAAGTGTTCTACAGGCGGCTCGTGGCGGGTGCAAAAGTATATATAGCCTTAAAGAGGACACTTTCACCTTTCTCGTGGTTGTATACATTTCTTGTTCCCTTTTGTTCCCTAGAAGTTCTATTCCACTAAAGTTTAAATTTGAGGAAAATATAGTAGTTTCATAAATATTTCATAACGCCCCTAATATTAAACGCTAGAGCTGTGTCTACTTACAACAACTAAAGACAATAATCCTACCAACATTATAAAAAAAACCGCAGACCATTATCGATGATAGCTTGCGAGTAGTAACCATTTAATTTTGATAAAAACCCAAAGAAAAACACCTTTTTCTGAAATTAAAAAAAAAGTTGAGTTTGACAGCATGCCACGCCCACAATTATCAATATTTTAACATAATTTTTTGGCTACCTTAATTTGGATATATTAACTACAAAATGACGTAAAAATTTTGAAAATCGGTGACAAAAAAAAAATTTACTTTTGGCCAACGAAAAACGATTTTCAGCCACTGTGCGCCGCAAAGTGTTTAATTGCGCCAAAATTATGTTTGTATCGATTACTTATATCCCACTGAACTTGTATTTTGATTGACATGATCCAGTTTAACAGCTCTGAACTGTGAAACACAACATATGTTTCAGCAGGTGCCTAACTAAGCTTTAACACCTGTTTTCTTTGCATTGCCAAATTTTTTCTATAGTTGCGTTTGTCTCAATTAAGTGGAAGAAATGTGGTTTTATTATTAGTTAGAGGTATGTATTAACTAAAAAAATTTCTGTTTGTGACCTGTTCTTAAGTGTTGTAGAAAAAAATATGGTTAAAGTTGACTATACCACTAACTGCTTGAAAAAAGCCAAAATAAAACTTCCGTGGACCGGAACTTCTGATATTCGCGGTAGAATATTTTTTTTTTACTTACTATGTTGTCTTGTGATTGTAAAATGTCCAAATCATCTGCAGCCACCTGCAACTTTACATGATATTGCATTTTTTAGGAACAATGTCGGTGCTCAGACGATAAGTTTACTTGCTATGGCGCAACGTGCCCGTGTCTTCTAAAAAATTTTCTGCCGTTGAAAGTCATATATTTAATAATATAATTAATACCAAAATGTATGATGATAATGAGATGCTTCTAATAAGTAAAAAAATTATAAATTTTGTAGCAAAATTGGTTGAGAAATGGAAATTCAACCATAGAAGCAGCCACAAGTTTGAAGAAAACAACAAGGAGTAGTTAGACGGACAACTTTTATTAGTTAATCCAATGACTAATCATGGAAGACCCGATAAGATGTTCGACGAATGTTCCAATAAAATAAAATTGAGTAAAGTTTCTCAAATTGTTAAGGAAACACCTCACAGTGAGCTCGTAGTAGGTACAACGTGCAGTTTATACAAAGCTGGGAAAACGAACTGCGTCAGAACTTGTTTCAATGGCTAATGACGAAGGTACTGCGATGCTCTGGTTATACACCCAGGCGATTTTTCAGAGAACCAAAATTAGCATTCGAAATAACCAGAGTGAATGAGGAGCTAATATACAGATTCAGTGTCTTATTAAGCTCGATTGCTTGCGAGCACAAAATTGATTTTGAATCCTTTAGGCAATATGCAGACCGTAGAACTTTTTATCACGCAGTACCCTTGTTATTATATGCCGTGTTCCATACATAAAATCTTAATACATGGAGCCGATATAATTAAAGTATCACCACTTCCAATAGGAAAAATGTCGGAAGAAGCTTTAGAAGACCGGAACAAAGATTACCGAAATTTCCGTGAGCACCATACGCGAAAGACATCTCGATTAAATACAATGGAGGACTTAATGCATGCGCTTTTGTGTTTATCAGATCCTTTAATTTCAAATTTACGCAAACCACAAAGCAACCCAAAAAAGAAGGAAGTTGATAATGATATTTTACAAAAACTGCTGTTACTATTGTTATTAGTGTTGTTATTTTTTTTTTCATTATAATTAAATTTTTGTTATGAAAACAACTGAAATATATGAAGACTGAATAAGGCCAAAAATAGTTATTTCAAATTTATCATGTTTTCCTGAATAAAATAAACAATGTCTATCTAAAATATGAAAAAAAAGTTGCAATTTTCACACAAAAAAAAATATATACATATATACTTTTAAAAATAATATTTTCAACTAAAAAAAATATTACAAAAATAAAAAAATTTTCCCTAAGCGCTACTAATTAAACGCCGCTAGATGTGCTTTTTCGCCCACTGTACGCCGTCTTGACAACACGTCTACTAATAAATAATTTATGTTTTCTTTTCTTGAATTGTTTTTATTGCAAGATATCTACATTTTTTTAATAAAATAAACGTTCAAATTAAATCCAATCGTAAAACTTTTAATTCAAGATATTTCAATCAGTTAACAATTTTCAGAAGTGGGATTAGGACTTATGAACAACGCTATGGAAAACCTATACAGTTTGACCGTCAAACAATTGCAGGCGATATGCAGAGAGAAATGTATTTCATCCTCCGGAAAAAAGGGCGTACTGAATGAACGTCTTGAAACGAAAAACAACGAAGCACGTGATGGCATACAATCAGATAGAAGAGATGTTGTCGAACATGCAGACTCAAATAAGTGCAAATAAATTATTAGGTTTTGTTGCAGGCATTGCGCCATTTCCGTTGCCAAATGATTCGGGACCGCACACGAATAGTGTTTCGTTCAACGGTTTTACAACAGCAACATCAACATCCCCATCTTTAACCATACCACAATTGAATCTGCTCCAGGTATCTAATGCGACATCACTACCTGTATATGGCGATCAACATCGAAAGTCTAAATAATGCGATATCTACTCCGTGTTCTATCGCAACGCCAATTATAACTTCACAAAACGTTTCGTCATATAACAACGTGCCCGGGAACAATGTGCCTATGGTAGAGCAGGCGAATCCGTTTCGCCACGTAAATTACGCTCAACATATACCACCCAGCACATACGAACAACAAACGCGAACATCAACCTATGTTCGGGAACCGGTTACAACTACTTGTTATGCTAATACAATACCACAATTTTGTGCTCCGTAGCAACGTGCTCCATATAATGGTTTCAACGTATGTCAACCCTATGGAAGTATTAGGGAAATAATATCCCTCATGCCCGATTTCAATCCAACATCAAATGAATCACTAAACTCGGTACTATTTATAAAACGTGTGGAGGCTTTAAAATCTGCTTATTGTTGGGATGACCAATCTGTTATTTTTGCTGTTCAGCAGAAAATGAAAGGCAGTGCAGGAAGTATTTATATCTTGGGCGCAATTTACTAATCAATTCCTTTCAGATTTCCCGTGCACAGAAAATATTGCCGACATACTTATAAACATGTCGAAAATGATACGTCGCACAGTGGTCAATTTCGCGAGATAGCGGTCAAAACTCTATAACTTTTGACCGGATTGGTATTTTTTTACGCGATTTTTTTTGTTCAATAGGAGGGACTTTAAGCTTCAATTTGCGTGTTCAAACGTAAAAATCGACTGATAGGAACGTAAGTAATGTGGAGTTAAAAATGCATTTTAATTTTTTGTTGAGTTTCCATGTAAAAGTTGAATATTTTGACATTTTAAATAGGTATTTTTTTTTATAATTTCTTATTTTCTTTAATCGTATTTTGCAACCAATACTTATTTATTATTCTTAAACTTAATTTGTGTCAGAAAATGCCAACATTTGGCCCCTGACATTTATTTAGTCTCAATATTCACAGGGGCCAAAGGTTGTTTTTTTTGGAAGAAAGCTAACTCTTGTGTGGATTAAACTGAAAAATAATACTGAAATTCCCAACAATATCAATACCATTTGGATATATTATATACAGAACACAACATCGATAAAATTTTAAGTAAACTTTTACTATTGATTTAAAGTGCACATATATTTTATTTAAATGTATTAATAAAAATTTTATAATTAAGTTTTTATGCTCTAGGTCTTTTTATGAAAATATTTCAATTTACTTTTATTTTTATATTCGATATTTCGCTACACCATTGGGTAGCATCATCAGGAAATGGAAAAAGTTTTATAATATTTTTTTTTTTTTTTTAAATTGTGTATTAATAAAAATTTATACTAAAATTAGAAACAAATTATAATCTTTAAACTAGTATTAATTAAACAATATTAGTAAAAATTTCTTCCAAATAGCTTTGATTTTCATTTTGCAGTAGTTGTTTAGCTTCTTTATCTAACTCCAATGAGGTTGATTTCCATTTTTGTCGAATACTGGACATATATGGGTCTGATGTGCACAACAAAATATTAATTAGATCTTCATTAGTACAATATCTGGAAATTTTTCTTGTATTGTGCTCGCGAAAGAATCTGTAGTCTTTGTTCCTTTTTTCTTGCGCTTCTTCTGAGAGATCTCCAATTGGAAGCATATTGTGCTGAATTATTTGTTCCCCATGGAACAAAATTTTGTGAACTGTGGTTGGCATATGTCTCCAAGAATATTTTTGGTTATAAAGTGTTGCTGTCTCATTAGCATACTGACCAAATTTTTTTGCATCTATCTTTTTGCTACATGCTATAACTTCTAATATGATTTGGAATCGTCGTATTAAATCATAATCTACTCCAGTTATAGAAGCTGCAGTTTCTGGATCGGAAAAAAATCTCCTTGCTGTGTTTCCATCATTAGAATTTCCTTCTCCTTGCTTTGGCTGGTCAACTATAAGGCCTATCTCACGGTATTTTTCTTGAATATCTTTTTTTTTTGCTTTCTTTTTTCCAAATTTTCTTTGTTGTTTCTCACTGTTTCTCCTAACGGGCCAAATTCCAAATCGTATCCCAATTTAAGAATATGCTCCATAAAACGAATTCTAGCATGAAGAGGTGACATTCCAAATTCATATGCTTCATTAAAACTATCGTCTTGTGTTGGTGGTTGGCTCAATTGACTTGTTGTTTTTTGGCATATGGTGCAGCTTGACGAAGACTTTGTTTCGGTTAAAGCTTGTGCAACTTTTCCATCGATCATTGTAAGTGACATTTTAAAGTTAACTTCGATGCATTGGTCATTAAATTCAAATATCACTGGTTGAAGTTCTTTAATTTCATCTCTTATTTTGCCAACTTCTTCAGTTATGACATCTTTAGTTTCTTTTTTGTAAGCAAACTTTATTGGTCTACAAAATTTTGTTGACGAGGGAATTTCATTCTTCCATACATCTATCTCTGCAGCTCTACTAGTTGACGGCTCTGAACCAATATAAGTTTTTGTTAAACGTAATGGAACGAAAGAAATCATGAATAAATTGGCATCTGATGAATTTTCCGCATTACATTGTTTGTATTGTTTCTGGCCAGAGGACCCATCACATCCCCATTTAGAAATTAAAGTCATGCTGCAATTTTTAAACTTCTTTAAATAATCAGCATCAAATGTCTTTAGTAATCGTTCTGCAGTGTGTTCAAGAAGATCCTGCAATTTTATTTCTGCTGAACTTGAAGTTACACTAATAGCAGTTGGTGAAGGTAAGCAATCTTTTTTGGCAGAAACTATATCTCGATATGATGGAAAAATTCCACAATTTTTTTCATTGGTTCGCTTCCGCAATTCTGTATATTGGTTTTTAGTCATTTTCAAATCCAAAAATAGTGCAAATGCTTCTTCTGGAGTAAATTTATTTTCTTCAGTTGGTGTCGGCATACTTTCTAAAATCCTTTTTGTGCGTCTGGGGCTTGCTTCCACTATTTTTTCGATGATAGCAATTTTACTCATTTTAGTTTTCGATGGTTGAATTTGATGCAGAAATGAATCCTTTATGATGCTACAAGAAACTTCTTCATTGATATGTTTAAGCTTGCGTCTTCGTGATCTTTCACTACAATTATCAATTGGCTTTGCTGGTCGACCACCTTTTCCAGTTTCCGTGGTAGTTACTGATGGCTTTTTAAAAATAAGTTTATTTCTTAGCCATTCTTGGTTGCGTGAGTAAAACAATTTCTTGTTTCTGGAACATTGATTGTACCGTTTTCTTAAAGTATTTAAAAAGTTTTTTATTTTTAAGTTATGAATTTTAATTTCTTGTTTGTCGCATATTTTGAAGAATGGATTATTCATTATATGTAAAATAATGTCGTTTTCATCTTTCCGTTCAAAATATATATCAGATAGAACACTATAACTGAATTTAGCCATTGTTTAAACAATAATGAAGAAAAAAAATGAATGCATGGATTAATATACTATTGCTCGAAGTTTCAACATGATCTTTTTTACCTCTTTGAAACATAATATAACAGGTACTTGGTTTTACCAGTTGTTTCCATTGGTTTTAAATTTATTTGTAATTTTCAGGTATTTAAGTTGTGTAATATTAGATGGCAATAAAATCATTTTTTACCTTTTCCAAATGAATTGCTAGATACCACATAAATTTAGAGTTAACAGGTACTGGCAATAATATAACAGGTAGTTGGTTTTACCAGTTATTTCCATTAGTTATAAATTTATTTGCAATTTTCAGGTATTTAAGTTGTGTAATATTAGATGGCAATAAAATCATTTTTTACCTTTTCGAAATAAATTGCCAGATACCACATAATTTGAGAGTTCTATTGTCATTTTTGTCAAAATTTTGATACACCCTTCTATGTGGACTAGGTCCAAATATGGGCCAACTTCTCCTAATTTCAATAGAATTATTTTTTGGGTCAATAGGAACTCTTGTACATAATTTCATCAAAATATATGCATAATAGCCACTTTCACATACAAATAACTTCTCAAAAAATATGACGTGCATTTGTACCGAATATCTTACCTTGGGTCAGAAAAATTGCTGTAGCTCAAAAAGTGCAGTCCCGATGCATGGATATGTATATATAGGAATGTAGGGGAGAGTTGGGACTACAAAATAGTAAATTTGTGTTTTGACTCAGCTTGACTCACAGGAGTTGTGCTCTATGAAGTAGGAAATTTTCGAGAAATTTGACCTTTTTAAAAAAAAATATTTAAATTGTTCTGAAAACAGTAGAGCTTCAATTTTTTTTACCAGTAATAGGAATAAGTTAAGTTACAACACAAAATTTATTTCGTCCAAAAATCTTGAAAAACAAAAAAGTTATGATCATTTAAACTTTAAAAATTAACTAAAAATATCATAAATTTACTAAATTCTGAAAAAGCCCATTTTGGACCACCCTGTTCTCAGTGAAATAGTTGAAATAGAGTTCTAATTTTTTGGCTCCCGAGGTTTACTACTGTTTACTTTCATATGAGTATAATAACTTTAAAATCGGAGAACAAAAACCAAAAGGAGTTTTGGCCGCTATCTCAAAATATTGACCACAGTGCGTCGTTCAAATGAAACTCCTCAGGAGTATTATTATAAAATGTTGACCCTCGGTAAGAAAGATGAGTTGATCGAAGGTGCTATTACCCGTCATATTGTAAACGGCATTAATGACGCAGATCTGAAACGAAAAATCTCCAAAGAGTTTCTCATGGAAACTATGATACTCCCAGGAAAAATTACTATATCTTTTGAAAATATAGACTTTAATGAACATTTTCAATCAATCCTGGGAGTATCATAGTTTCCATGGGAAAAATCAGCAACGGTTTTTTTGCCCACTAGAGATGAAGCTACTTTTCTCGGGAACGGCTCTGCGGATTTTTAGCACGATTGGTTCAATATGTTCATTAAAGTCTATATTTTCAAAATATATAGTCATTTTTCCTGGGAGTATCATAGTTTCCATAGGAAAAATCAGCAACGGTTTTTTGTGCCCACTAGGGATGAAGCCACTTTTCTCGGGAACGGCTCTGCGATTTTTTAGCACGATTGGTTCAATATGTTCATTAAAGTCTATATTTTCAAAATATATAGTAATTTTTCCTGGGAGTATCATAGTTTCCATGGGAAAAATCAGCTACGGTTTTTTGTGCCCACTAGGGATGAAGCCACTTTTCTCGGGAACGGCTCTGCGGATTTTTAGCACGATTGCTTCAGAATGTTCATTAAAGTCTATATTTTCAAAATATATAGTCATTTTTCCTGGGAGTATCATAGTTTCCATGGGAAAAATCAGCTACGGTTTTTTGTGCCCACTAGGGATGAAGCCACTTTTCTCGGGAACGGCTCTGCGATTTTTTAGCACGATTGGTTCAATATGTTCATTAAAGTCTATATTTTCAAAATATATAGTAATTTTTCCTGGGAGTATCATAGTTTCCATGGGAAAAATCAGCTACGGTTTTTTGTGCCCACTAGGGACGAAGCCACTTTTCTCGGGAACGGCTCTGCGATTTTTTAGCACGATTGGTTCAATATGTTCATTAAAGTCTATATTTTCAAAATATATAGTAATTTTTCCTGGGAGTATCATAGTTTCCATGGGAAAAATCAGCTACGGTTTTTTGTGCCCACTAGGGACGAAGCCACTTTTCTCGAGAACGGCTCTGCGATTTTTTAGCACGATTGGTTCAATATGTGCATTAAAGTTTATATTTTCAAAATATATAGTCATTTTTCCTGCGAGTATCATAGTTTCCATGGGAAAAATCAGCTACGGTTTTTTGTGCCCACTAGGGATGAAGCCACTTTTCTCGGGAACGGCTCTGCGGATTTTTAGCACGATTGCTTCAGAATGTTCATTAAAGTCTATATTTTCAAAATATATAGTCATTTTTCCTGGGAGTATCATAGTTTCCATGGGAAAAATCAGCTACGGTTTTTTGTGCCCACTAGGGATGAAGCCACTTTTCTCGGGAACGGCTCTGCGGATTTTTAGCACGATTGCTTCAGAATGTTCATTAAAGTCTATATTTTCAAAATATATAGTCATTTTTCCTGGGAGTATCATAGTTTCCAT
This sequence comes from Phasia obesa, assembly GCA_949628195.1. Taxonomy (NCBI): domain Eukaryota; kingdom Metazoa; phylum Arthropoda; class Insecta; order Diptera; family Tachinidae; genus Phasia; species Phasia obesa. The sequence continues at coordinate 91,617,023 of OX451217.1, forward strand.
GGGAAAAATCAGCTACGGTTTTTTGTGCCCACTAGGGATGAAGCCACTTTTCTCGGGAACGGCTCTGCGTATTTTTAACACGATTGATTCAAAATGTGCATTAAAGTTTATATTTTCAAAATATATAGTCATTTTTCCATGGGAAAAATCAGCTGCGGTTTTTTGTGCCCACTAGGGACGAAGCCACTTTTCTAGGGAACGCCTCTGCGGATATTTAGCACGATCGGCTATAAATGTTCTTTAGAGTCTATATTTTAAAAATATATAGTCATTATTCATGGGAGTATCATAGATTTTAATAACCATTTTCCCTTTTTTATACTTACTTATATACCTAAAATCTATGATATTACAGGTATTTATTTTTCCCCGGTTTTTAATTCCTAAAATCGACGCTATTTCGTCGACGCTATTAGTAATAATCTACGCTATTAGTAAAATTCCCCATTACAGGGTATTTCTTTTTCCCCGGTTTTTAAATTCCCAAAATCGATGCTATTTCGTCGACGCTACCTTGCCTCACGTTGGGAAATGTAATCGAACATCGCACAAAACGGCTGATTGCATGATTAAACAAGGCGAATTCAGAAATGTAAACAAAATTGTCAACCAGACTTCAAAGCCGATAGAAAAACTTATTAAATCCGTTAAGATAAACGGAGTTCAAACGAATGCATTTATTGACTCTGGTAGTGATTACAGTCTTATAAAAAAAACATTTACAATTGATATTTTAACAAAGGTTACGTGTAACGAGCTATTAAAGGGTTTTGCTGGAGGTGAATTCTATAGTACTGAAAAAGTGATGGCTAATATTCAAGTAGATGACACAGTTTGATGTTGAGTTATTCGTAGTAGAAGATAGGTTGTTATCCCATAATATTTACTTGGGCCGTGATGTACTTTGTCAAAACGGAAATCGAACTATCATAGAAGGAAACGATTGTTGGATCAAAAATGTAAACGTAATAAATTCAAAAATGGATACTACTCAAGATGTCGATGAACAACTTCAGTCATTGCTTATCAACCGAAAAGCCTGTTTTGCTAAAAACGTAAACGAATTAGGAAAATGCAATTTACTAAAAATGAACATTCAAGTCACTACACCTCAGCCGATATGTGTTAAGACATATAAAATTGCTTTTGCAAAACGGTCTATAGTTAATAACATCGTTAAAGAACTCCTTGATAATAACATCATACGAAAACCGGATTCACCTTATGCTTCAGGTGTCGTACTTGTGGAGAAGAAAAATGGAGAGCATAGGTTATGCGTTGATTATCGCCAGCTTAATAAAATCATCATAAAAATTCCGTACCCTATGCCGGTAATGGAGGAACAATTCGCACGGTTATCGGGGAATCGCTATTTTACCATGCTTGACTTGCGTATGGGTTACTACCAAATCGAAATCGAGGAGAAATCGAAAAAGTTCACTGTGTTCGTCACATCCGAGGGTCACTACGAATACAACAGGATGCCTTTCGGACTCGTCAATGCTCCAGCAGTATTTCAAGCTCTAATGAATCGTATTTCCGGAAGAATGATGCCAGGTGACGTTTTGACCTATCTGGATGATGTTATAATTCCTAGTAAGACCTTAGATGAATGTATTGAACGCCTAGATTGATTTTTAAAAATTTTGGAAGAAAGTGGTCTTACTTTGCGCATGGATAAGTGCAATTTTCTGGCAGAACAAATCACATACTTGGGACATAACGTTTCTATAAATGGTATAATGCCGGGAAAGGAAAGGCTAAGTGCCATTCGTAATTATAAATACCGAAAAACACCACCGAAGTGCGTCGTTTCCTTGGACTAACAGGTTTTTTTAGAAAATTCGTCGAGAATTATTCAGTAATAGCAAGGCCACTCACAACACTTTTACGAAAAAGCGAGGAAAACAATTTTCATTGGGATAAACCACAAGAAAACGCTTTTTACCAATTAATCGACATCCTTTGTAACGAGCCGGTACTGGCGACATATGATATGGCAGCACAACACGAGGTGCACATTGATGCTAGTAGCTTGGGACTGGCTGGTGTAATGCTACAGGCTACCCGAGATGGTAAGTGGCAACCAGTATTTTATTTTAGCCGACATTGTTTCGACACGGAGGCGAAATACCATAGCTATGAGCTGGAGGTTCTGGCTGTGGTAGAAACTTTAGAGCGTTTTTGAATTTACCTCTTGGGTAAATCTTTTCGCGTGGTACAGCTATCGCAAGAGCCAAAACTAGCAAAGAGTTGCTACCAAAGGTAGCCAGGCGGTTGATGAAGTTATTAGAATTTAACTGCGAATTTGTACACCGCGAGGGATCACGTATGGCCCATGTTGATGCACTGAGTCGAGCGCCCGATTTACCAGCAGCAGAGCCGGAAACAGCTGGGTTCATTATGAAAATAAACGTTGGTAGTGATGATTGGATTTACTCGATGCAAATTAAAGATGAGAAATGAAACAACATAATTAAGATATTACGATTTAAAATCTGACAACAGACGACAGTTGGAATTGGAGTACATTTTACAGAATCAGCAACTTTTCCGTAGAACTCAATGTGGTCTTAAATTGGTAATACCGAAGGCTGTACGTTGGCGCATTGCAAAACATTGACATGACGATATGGGTCATTATGGCTTGGACAAAACTTTGGAAAGAGTGCAACAATCGTTTTAGTTCATTTAGTTCCATTTGTAAAAATTAAATGCGGGCACACACATATTTTAGCAATATCGGACGCTTTCACAAAATTCGCTGTAGTAAAGGCGGTGCGAAGTACAAAGTCAGCACCAGTGATTAACATTTTAAATGAGCTCTCCAGCTATTTTTGATTACCGAAACGTATTGTAACTGACCGTGGCACAGCGTTCACGTCTAAAATGTTTGAAGAATATTGCGAAATAAATGATATCCAGCATACAAAAACGGCGGTTCGCACATCCAGGGCTAATGGTCAGGTTGAACGAATCAACCAGATTATTTAAAATTATCTCCGTACGACTACTACCGAGACTTGGGGATTTGGGGACTTGAGGATTGGAACAAATCGCTCCACATCTTACAGTGGTCTATAAATTCACAAACCAATTCAACAACTGGGTTTTGTCCAAACGAGTTAGCTTTTGATTACTGCCCAATCGATTTAGTGAAGAACCGATTGTTAGCTGCCATACAAGATGACGTTATCTCCGAAGGTATGAAAACCATCGACGAAAAGCGTGCTTTAGCGGCTCAGAATATCCAACAAGCAAGAGAGCGCTGGAAACAACGTTTTGATAGCAAGCATGTTCAGCCTACAATATACAAAGAGGGTGACTCGAGAAAATTGGAGCCAAAGTATCGAGGTCCATATGCTGTCACAAGTTTGGCTCGGTATACACTTCCGATAAAATGAAAAGATGGTGCAGTGGCGCACCTGATATCGACATCGATGATGACGAGGAAGACTCTGATCCAGGATTGGCCGAGCTGTCAAGTAAATAATAATAACTACTTGTCATAACAACCCTACATAGTAAAACAACCATATAATATATTGTCATATTTTACAAATTAACCGACAAGCATTCGATAAAGCGACGCCGCACAGTGAGACAACGCCGGTCCAGTTAAAAAAAAATTAAGAAAATTCGTCCACTTTTACTCCTCCCACACAATCGAAATTTGTAAAACGCCGTATTGTCCGTAATACTTTAGGTATAACTATTAATTTTGGTATACTTGAATGTTATATTGTTACAAACATTATCGGAAAAAAATTTTGAACTTTGGCCCGCTTTTACCCCCTCCACCCATACAACCTCAACATAAAAAGTGCCATATTTTCTAAAATATTTTAGGTACAACCTTCAAATTTGATATACTGTAATTTATATCATTTAAAATGTTTCATGCAAAAATTACAATAACACGCCCACTATAACGCCCACCTCCCATTGAAATGCAATAAAAAAGAACAATTTTTATTTTCATTCTATCAATAATTTTTTAATATCATCATGGTATTCTAATTTTTTCAATTTCATTCTCATTCTAAATGATTTAATATAAGGATCTGATGATATTTGCAAATAGTGCATTACATCTTCATTCGTAGAAATACGTGAATATTTACGAGAATGGAATAGCCTACAACAATTAAACTAACCACATTAGAAAGTGAGCATAACACAACTTAGATAAGAACAACAGCTTGCACTATCAATTGAAATTAAAAATTATGCAACTATCTAACCCAAAGTCAATGACCTTCAAAAAAATTATCAATCAAAAGAATAATTTAAATAAAATTATAATAAACAATAAGTGAATAGTTGTAAACAATTAAAAAAAAAAAAATAAAAGTAAAAAGTATGTTGAGGTTATATGGGTGGTTCAATATTTTTCTCCGATAATGTTTGTAACAATACAACATTCAAATATACCAAAATTTAAACTTATACCTAATGTATTATGGACAATATGGCTTTTTACAAAATTCGATTGTATCAGAGGTGGGCGTAAAAGTGGGCGAATTTTCTTATATTCAGAGCTCTACAATGACTCCTTTTATTTAATGCCGGCGTTGTCTCACTGTGCGCCGTCTTGACAACACGTCTACTAATAAATAATTTCTATTTTCTTTTATTGAATTGTTTTTATTCCAAGATATCTACATTTTTTTTAACAAAATAAACGTTCAAATTAAATTCAATCGTAAAACTTTTAATTCAAGACATTTCAATCAGTTAACACACGTTAAGATGTGGATAAAACATTAACATGGGCAGTTTCGTGAAAGAAAATTTACACATTCGCCACTTTTGTTCATAACTAAGTTCAATATGCCGAGTTTAATAGGAAGTGGTGGAAGTGGTATGATGCGGTCTCGGCTAACTAAAGCCACGTTTGTAATCACCCTCATTCACGAATAAGTAGTCCCATGAAAAAACTCCCAAAATTTTTATCGTAAATACTTCCAATAACAAATTTACTTGTATGTATTTTACGGTAGTAATAGAATAATTATTCGCGATAGGGGTGAATAACTTTGTACCAAGTTTCAGGGCTTTCCTTCGATTTCCAGGGTTAATTCTGTTTGCTTTCAAAACGCAGAAGTAGCATTCGTAATGAGGGTTTCGAGGTTCTCGCCAAATCATAGGTGTTACGAACATTATCGGAATTCTTTTTCCACTGGACTATAACAGTAGACATACCACACATTTCTGGCATGTAATATGAGGAACCCATCCTGATTATAAAATTTCATTTAAAAGTCTTTATAATACGCAGTTTTCATAAAGTCCGATATACATACATATGTATGTACATAGCATTTCAATGTTTTTCAAATATTTATGTATATATTCATTAGACATGTAGTAAAAACGATCTGGATTAAGCCTGCAACATCTTTTTGACTAATGGCGTTTTCTTTTCTGACAAAAATGTTGCCTATATTTTACACTTATTAAATTTTCGTGTTCTTTTCTACAAAAAATATCAGAATGTGAATAAACATCATGTTATTTTCTAAATATATCGCACCAAAACCAGGTAAATATTCTACATTTTTTACGCTCAATTTTTATTCAGGTTGAGATATTGCCTTTTTTATACATAAATATTTTTTCTATGAAAGCAAGAATTTTATTTTTAATTAAAATTTTTATGTGAATAAATATTTTATTTTATACGTCACATAGGCATAATTGTTAAATGTATAATCAGTTTGATTTTGTGTTCTTTTGAAATCAGAAAAAAAGTCACACTTTTCCAGGGCTGGGTGATCCATAAAAAGTATTACCTAATAGGCAAAATATTTTTTTCAGAAAAGAAAACGCCATAAGCCATATCTAAAACAACAACAAAATATATATAAAAAACGAAAGTCTAAGTATATTAGTGAATGAGCGATTTATAAAATAGTTGGCGATTTTTCATTGACTTTTGGCCAACATTTGAATATGAATAACAAAGAAATCTTTAAAAGTAAAATATTTTTCATATTTAGATAAATATGATTTTACTTATGGAAAACGGAAATTTTCGGAAGATATAAATATATTTAAAGTATACGAAAATCTTTAAATTTTAAGCAGTTGCAGTTTCTTATCATAACAAAATTCATTGGTTTCAAAGATTTTTATAAATCCTAACATACCCTTAGATGCTTATCGACCACAATAGAATATATTAACTTTTGTTTTAGAAAGATTATAAAAATTATCATATTCTATTGCCCTTATTTATAAAAAATAAGGTTTGCTTTAGGCATACTTTATGGCAAATTAGTTAGCTGAAACAACAACAAATATCTAAGGTGGTAAATATTAAAAGTACAAATATTAATAACAAAAGGGAAACTTTAGGTAGTTAAAGGGCACATAGGGGTCAATATGAGGAATTTTTGTTAAGGATTTTTTTTGCTTTAGTCTGACTATTCTAACTCAATATGGATAGCAGGAAGGTCCATATTTTTAATATTAAGAATATATGTATGTATGTATATAGAGTAATATACAAACAAAAAGTTTTGGAGGAAATATTTATAATTTTTTGAAAAAGTTATTTAATTTTATAAAAGCAAAATAAGTATTTCTACAACAATGTCAGAATTTACGATGTAGCTGTCGACTTCGTTATCATTAAGTTGCTGACAACAACGGCGACAATTGTAGCCAACGGAATTTGTTTTCATTTAGCTGCACCGCCGCTGTCTTCTATTTCTTTAAAGCATGAATAATGAGTTTTTTCTCATACGACTTATTTTAATTTATGTAAAGAGTAGCGTTTGGGATTTCCCGGGAAACGGGGAAAAAATATTCGCATTCCCGGGAAAAGCAGCTCTTAAAGGAAATAACTTTATTTACCGAAACAGTATTAAAAATTCATAGCTTTATTAGTATTAACAGTTTATAAAACTTAAAAACAGTTCAGGTGCCAAAAATAGTAAGATATAACAAATGAATAAATTAATTATTTAGTTCTTAATTATAAAAAGATAAAGAAAAATTATACACCAGCAGAGTGGAATGCATTTTCTAGACAGCTACGTCCGTCATCAGCACTCTTCGTATTTATCTACAAGATAGATGGAAATATAATATAAAAATTAATATTTCTCATATCCTATTTCTTTGATAATAAATAAATAAATAAATAAAATAGAAAATTAATAACAATTGCAACTACCTTGTAGATACTTAGATACGAAGAAGATAATTAAGAACTTAAGCCTGAATAATTAATTTATTAATTTAAAAATAGATCAAATAAAATTAAAATTCATACAAGATATAACAAATATTTATAAAATATATGATTTTAGCACTGTTAGCGCGTTTAACAAATCACTGGACATTCTTTTCCTTGTTTTGTTGCGAAAGTCTCTCTTTAAAAGTTGGTTCCATCAAGTTAACAACACCACTAGTAGTTGACGGTTCTACAGATTCGAGTGGCTTGAATAATCTGTTGAACAATTGTGCTGAATAAAGTTTTGACATTTTTTTGCACATTATCAACACTTTCTAAATACTTAAGTACGAAAACGTTTGCGTTTTATCATCCCTTCGTTTATTTATTTTTCTTTTCAACCAGCGGTTTTGAAAGAGTCAAATTAATAGCCAAAAGCTGCTCGTAGAGGGTCTGAATAATAACATTTGCTATTAACAAATTTGTGCCCCTGCCGCACAAGGCCTCTACTGCAACTTTAATGGGATTTAAAACGGCCACTAAATTTTCAAAAATCTAAACAAATTCTGAAACCTATAACTCTGCGCAATAGAAATCTATCCGACTTTTTTAATTGCGTTCTTCGATTTAAGAAACGATTGAAACGTTTTAATCATACTTATCTTGCTTTTACATCATGAATTAAACGCAATTCTTTGCCATATTCTTGTTTCTTTATATTTCTCGAGACAGGCTGTTTTAGAGGACTTTTTCAAACAGTTTTACAATTTGTCTTGCACGATTTTACAATTTTAAAAATTCTTGTTTTATATAGCACAATAACTATCAAATATTTGTGTGATAGCAAAGGAAATGCTTATTTAAAAATATGAACCACAGAATTTTCGTTAAAGTACTCATTATGTGCAGGAAACTTGTTTATAGCTTTTCCCGGGAATTCCCGTTTCCCAAACCCAAGTAAAGAGTCAACAATATGGATAATGCTGTATATGCCTGTATAAATAAAATCACCGTGGTGAAGGGTATAGAAGATTCGGCACGGTCGAATATAGCACTTTTACATTTTTATATGAAGTTTGACTTTAGTTAAGCCAAAATTTTGGCTTATGTAGACGGAGGTTATATTCAATAAATTTTTCCGTTTAACCCTTCATTCTCTCATCATTGTTGTCAATCACATACATTACATTAATATAAAATATGGCTTACAAAGATGTAACCGCTGCAGCTCAAGTTATGATTTAACACCAAGCGTAAAGTACACAATTTACCAATTTAAAGGTACTGAAAACTTGACCTTTTACCTCTTATTTTTGTCAGCGGGATATTTAAAACACTTTTTACAGAACTCTACAATAATTTTCGTATTTTATATAAATTTTAGAATTTTATCCAGGGATGGGTACCTCTATATAAAGGAAATACATAAACCATAACTGAAGCACTATAAAAGTAAGTTTAAAAATTTGGTGTAGATTACTTTCAAAGCAAAAACGAACAAAATATTGTCAGGGCACCTACGACGTAAAGGGTACAACTAGTATTATATAAAAACAAATATATGTATGGCCAGAAGAAGAAAATTATAATAATTAATAATAAAAATACTATTTTAGGGGATCGAATTTAAATTTGCAAAAATTTTGTAAGGATTAAAACAATTTGTTATATTTCACAAGATGTTTTCATCACAAATAATAAAAAACTATGGTTTTATAATTTCCATATTTGATTTAAAAGATATTTAAGACACAATGGGCCTATATCGTATAAAAATGATGTAATTAAAAATAAAACACTAGCATTTATTTTGTCTATAAAATCCTTTATTTATACGCATTTTGTGTTTTGCGTCTTCTTTTTATTAGAGCATTTTTTTTTGTTACAAACTATATTACATTGAGAAACAACAATGTACCAACACCTTGTTAATAATTTCGTGTCCAGCATCCCCTAAATCTAGAAAAATACTATACAAAGTTTTAACATTTTCGCTGTTAGGCAGTGTATATAATTCAAAAGTCAATAACATAAAAACACCTGCAAATCGTCTAGAAATATTAAATAAATAAATATTTAATATAAATAATGAAAATTCTAATCGATTTACTTTCGGCACTTAAAAGTAAATTAAAAATTAATTAATAATGGATTTCGATTTACAGAACACTAAGAAAACTGAATTCGTGACATAATTAAAAAGTTCGCATTCGGTTTACAGATTATAATTTATATACGTACCTATGACAATATCGATACCTTCCCGTAAGAATGTATTAAGCGACACTTTTTTCGAAAATTACTTACTTCTATACTAGAAGTTAAGCGCGACATTTTGGCCTGGGTTTCGCTGCCCGGAAACTAGAGAGAAAATAAAATTGTATCAACCGCTAAGTTTTCTCACTGGAATAATGTTGCTCCCTGAAATTTGTATTATGTCAAGTTTCCAAATATTATTTGGAAAGCGATTTTCAGAATACATATTATGTTCCTTTCAATAAAATACACAAATAAATAAGTAAATGAGACGTTTTTTCGTTTCCTGAACAATTTTAGAAATGTCGCTTAATACATTCTTATGGGAAGATATAGATATATTTGTATTTTTTAAAATCCTAAGTGAACTTTTTGTAAATGTAAAGTACAAATATAACAATAAAATAGACTGAAAAAAAAAGAAAAAATTTATTTTTTCAAATTAGCACTTTTTACCTCTTTTTGACTGCTTGGTCGACCCGTTAGATCTTTGGCATTCCTGAGACTAATAAGTATTTCTGTGATTGTGTTTCTCTAGAAAAAATTAATTCACAAATATTTAATATATCTTTGTCTTTGAATAGTTAATGCCAACAAACAAATATTTATGTCGAAGATTTAGGAAAATATTGCTTGCACCAATTGTAACTGGAGTTAATTTATTGCTGAGCTCTAGGTTTAACGTTGATTTTTGTGTGATTGTGAAATGAATGAATAAAACTTAATTAACTTTTCTTTTTTTGCGAAAACTAACAAAATAGCAATCATCACAAATAAGTAGTACTTCCGCACGAGAAAATTACATTTCGTTACTTTAGTTGAGCGTGTTTGCGTGAGTTGTTTTTTAGGCGTAACTGTGAAACGATTCCCATCATTTCACAAACAAACTCATTTCGATTCCGCTAATGATCGTAAAATTTGATATATTGATATCGAATTTAATTAAAAATCTGTCAATTTGTACAAATTTCGAATGTTCATCGTACAGAAGTATTTATAAATTATGATCGTTTTATGTTCTGGTTGCAATTGTTGTTTTGTTATGATAAATTTTACAATTTAAAAGTCAATTTAGATGTAACAATAAAAATGAGCAATAAATTCAGTTCAGTTGCTGAAAGCCAACACAAATGGGAGTAACGATTGACTATGTTTGTGCAACAAATTGATTGTTTTTTATGGCTTCTTGTCTGAAAGAAGTCTCACAGGGACAGAAACAACTACTTGTTTAAAAAATACATAAGTAATACGAACGAACATCAACAAAAACAACAATGTACAAAAAAATGCATTGAATTGTTTCACCTTTGGTGCAAAAAATGTTGTTGCCAGAGTTTGAATGGATTCATATTTACTAATATTCCAAATCCAAATCCAATTCCGAAAGAAATCATAACTAAACAACTACTGCTGGAAAATACAACAACAGCTAGAGCAATAAAATCACTAACAGCAGCAGCAGCAGCAACAACAACAGTGTTATTGCTGACTGACTGACTAACAACCTGTCCTGGAGGTTGTTGCTGGTTTCCCCATCTTAAGACTTGTGTTGCTTTTTGTTCGCGCTTTTCGTGAATGAAATCAATGAATCAGTAGTAAGTGCCAGTCTATCCAGCAAGCCGACAACCTACTTAATGTTGTTGTGGTTGTTGCTGTTGTTGTGGTTGTTGTGATATTCTTCCTTGTGGATTTGTTTTATGTATATGATGATGAAGACCTCAGAGGCAAAATATTCGTTTACGATTGACTTCTTGTTATTTTTGGGCGTATTTTATTAACTTTTAAAGGTTATTCTTTTAAAGTGCAACGTGTTCGCCTGTTACTCCTTACTCCTCGTCCCAGTTAAATTGTTTCGATTATCGAGATATGTATGTATCTTGGCAAAAAAGATGCAACCGTACATGAGTTAAATTGTGTTCGATTGTGTGTTCGAGATGTGTAGAACACAGTTTTTTTATTGTTGTATGTATTTATTTGAGGCAACATGGTACGATTGGTGTACGATTGCATGCAGATTATGATTGCATCAGTCAAAAATAAATTGTTAAAGAAATAACTCTCGGGCAGGTTACTTGTCTGACGCCAACAAACAAGTTTTCCTCTGTGACCAGAGAGCTTCATTTTATAAGAGTGTTGCTGTTAGTGAGAAGCTATGAAAATAATTTCACAAATTACTACTGTGTACACATCTGTATGAAACACCCATTTAAAACCCTGTAAAAGCATTTTGGAGTCGATCAAATACGACTAACTGAGACCGTTCAGAGGCTGATTTTTATTTTGTTAAGGAAGAAGAAAAGAAATCAAGTTATTTAAGTTTTATTTAAAAAACAAATAATCTATAAATTGTACAAAGAAAAAAAGTTTGCACCAATTAACGGGTGTAATTATTTTCAAAATAAATATTTTTCCGATTTATACAATTATATGCTTAAATAAAAAGGAACAAAATAAAAAATATTCTAAAAATGAAAATAATTAAAACTTTTAATTGGTTCAAAAATTTATTTCTGTGTCTTCATTAAATATTTTTCGTTTTTTGAAGCTTTTGAAGCAAAGCTGATACTTCTATAGCTGTTACATTTTAAAATGGTAGGTATAGGGTATTAAAAAAGATATAAATGTAAGTTATTCATCTGTATGTGTAAGTTTAAAAGTCAATTAAATAGTTCCAGGTCTGTGTTGTTGGTTAAATTCAAATAAATTTTACAGTTAAACGTGTAATTTATCAATCATTCCATAACTGACTGACTCTTATTGCTTCAAAAAAATCAAATTCATTACGCATTACATTTTTCACAAAAAATATAAAGAACGTTGGATGACAAAAACTTTGTCTCAATAAATAACGTCTAGATTTAGTTTTTTCATTTTTACGATTCATTTTGTTTCACCCATAAAAAGCAGGGTGTCGTGGGAAACCCGATATACCTAATATGTGTAAAAATAACAGAAAATATAAAATAACCTAACATCAGCGCTCGAATGTCGTTTAATATTATTATGTATTTTGTTTTTTGCAATGCTAGGTCTGAATGTACAATAATTCTTGAAAGAAAACTTGAGGCAAAACTGTGTAAATTTAAACCCATATACCTTACAATCTCTGCTTGTATGGGGTACCCTTTATATTTGAATTCTATTTCATATTACCAACCACAGTAATAAACACTAGTGTGCAAATTTCAAGTGTCTGCCTATTTATTACCTTCTATTTTTCGGAAGTAACATCTTTCATGCGTCATGAAAAAAATCAAAAATTTTAAAATGATCGTGAAACAGTGGTTTTTTGTAACTTATGTACGAGTATGTGTCTAAATCAAGCTTAACTGTAGTTATACACAAATATTTTTTGGATAGTTATTTTTTAAGCTTTTATTTTATTTAAAAATTTTAATTTTTATAAAAAAATACACAAATTTAAGGAGCTAATTTCGGAATAAAAATTTTATTATATTCACATCATGTTGTAGATCCCCAATCAACAAATTAATCATTTTAGCTGTCAGAATTTGGTGGTAAGTTGGAGGACGAAACAAGAAATTATAATTGACGTAAATAGGAATATTATAAAATAATAAGTTAAACAAATTTAAGCGACCATTCTTATATAGGTTTGCTCAAGTCTTTCTTGAAGCTGACGCAGTACCCCATAACTGCGAACCACAGCAGTATATTGGTTTAAGGATCGAATTATAAAGTAGAAGCTTGCAATCTAAGCTTAGGGTTGAATTTCTACCAATGAGCTAATTTATTTGCACTGCTTTTAACTTCATTTGTGTCAATGTAGCTTTAATATGACTTTTCCAGGTTAAGCGTCTATCGAGATGTATGGTATTTGACCTCTGAGTTTCTAAACCATAACAAGATAACCTTCGAATTGAACCGCTAAAAACCACTAACGCTTTATCGTGAGTTAAAAGTTTGTATGAACAAAATATTTCTCCCTTTATAACGAATTAAAAGTTTATATAACTAAATCACGAAGACCTCTCAGTTTAAGAGTTATTGATTACAGCTTTTTAATGCCATTTTTACCACTTAAGTGAGAGGGGCCTGGCCGGTTTATGGTTTAGAAACGAAATTTTTATGCACATCTCAATTTTTATTCCCCAGATAACCGAAAATGAACGGGCAGTGCAAAAAATAATACTTTTGCAAATCCCATATATTTCATGGGTGGTCTACTATACCACGGTAATAATTTTTTACTTTTTATGGGAGGTACCACTCCCACTATCCTAATCCAGTCTGTAATTTGCTAGACAATGCACATTACTCTGAGGGTGACTTGTGCAAAGTTTCAAGACTCTACCTATTGTAGTTCTCCAGAAGTTACAACGTCCACTGCCCCAATCCAGTTTTTATTTTAGACTATGCGCATTAGCATAGGGTTTACTCGTACAAAGCTTCAAGGCTTTATCTCTTGTAGTTCGTCAGGAACACGATAATAATTTTTCACTTTGTATGGGAGGTACCACGCCTGTGTTTAGCTTGACTATGTACATTAATATGGGGGTTACTGGTGCGAAATTCCAAGGTGCTTCCTAATTCAGTTCTCTAGATACACGATAGTAATATTTTACTTTGTATGGGGCTACCACGATCGATGTCTCCATCCAGCCATTGTTTTTCTAGAGTATTAGCATGGGTATGGGGGTTACTTACCTATTTTTAATACCATACCTCTTATAGTGCACGACAATAATTTTTCCCTTTGTATAGGAGGTACCACGCCCACTGTCCTAATTCATTCTGTGTTTTCACATTAGCACGGGGGTTACTCGTACAATGCTTGAAGCCTTTATCTCTTGTAGTTCGCCAGGAATACGATAATAATTTTTCACTTTGTATGGGAGGCACCACGCCCACTATTTCAATTCAGTCTAAACTATGTACATTAATATGGTGGTTACTTGTGTGAAATACCAAGGCGCTACCTATTGCAGTTTCCTAGATACAGGATAATAATTTTTTACTTTGTATGGGAGGTACCACGCCCACTTCCCCAATTAATTCCATATTTTGGTATACTATGCGCATTAGCATAGGAGTTACTCGTGCAAAGCTTTAAGGCTCTACCTATTTTAGTTTGCTAGGAACACGATAATAATTTTTCACTTTCTTTAAACTATGTATCTTAATATGGAGGTTACGGGTAGGTGAAAACTTCCAAGGCGATACCTATTACTGTTTAGAAGCTACACGATGATAAATATTTAATTTCTATGGGAGGTGCCACGCCCACGTCGAATATTAAAAAAATAAGTACCCTTTTTACCAACCGTCCATCTAATAACAAACTGTGCAAATTTCAGAAATTTCTGATTTGTTTATTATTTTCTTTCAAAAGCACAAACCAGTAAACAAATAAATAATATTTGTTTTTGGTAATTTTTTGGTTACGTACGAATAAATACAACATGTTTGTTGCAGTTTTTGTTAAACAAAGTAAACAAACTAAAATTTGTTCATTGCAACCATTAATATTACAGAGAGCATAATGTGGTTCATGTGACCATACCATAACCATGGTTTTTCTTTGCGTTATACGATTATTTGGATATTGCATATTGTGACAATAGTGGATGAATGATCTGAAGATAATTCTAGTGATTTATACCCCTTACCACACCAAAAATAATAACATCTTGATTTCTTTGCCAATCAATTTGGTTGTCCTCTTGAAATTACACTCAAACCCATTTTGGAAAATGCATAAAAGAGCACGACCTTTCGGTGAATAGTTATCCATGAAAACCAAAATGTATGCCTGTACACAGATCTGTAGTCAGACATTTCTGAACAGATTTTTACATTTTTTATTTGCTGGGGATCATCTTGCTGGGGTTATCTTAAAAAACTTTTAATCAATTTAAATATTAAAAGGTGCCACCATAAAGGGATGTATTGGGAGGACAGTAAATTTGCACAAAGTGTAAGATCCCAGCCAGCAAAACATTCCGACATTGTCTGAATCAGACAATTCTGACTAATTTTTGACTTTATGAACAGGTGTTACGTACGAATTTCTGTT
Organism: Phasia obesa; assembly: GCA_949628195.1. NCBI lineage: Eukaryota > Metazoa > Arthropoda > Insecta > Diptera > Tachinidae > Phasia > Phasia obesa. Next base: position 91,632,499 of record OX451217.1, read on the forward strand.
AGCCGTATCTGCGAAATTTGATTACGATATGTCTGATCACTTTCCGAAAGCATTTTATTTTTATAAATATCGACATGTCTGACAGATATCGAAGTGATTTCATATACATAATTGGTTATAATTTCCTTTTGTTTTGGGTTTTTTTAATTACCAAAACATGCTCAATTTTTACAAATGAATTACTCCCAGTCAAATAATTATATGTGCAAAATTTCTTTTCTTTGGACCTTATGTTGTACTAACGGTAGAGTTGTTGTTTTTGGCATACACATTCTCTTATAGTTACTTTATCTTTTGTTATTGTTATTGTTTGTTAATGTTTTGTTATTGCTTATCTTCGCACCGCATTCGTAATACCGTTATTTTTAATCAAGAATGTCGAAAATCCAAAATGAATTATTTGACTTCGAACTGGTGCCAAATCAGCGTATTAGCACATAAATCAGAGAAGTCCCTCAATAAGTTAGTATAGTGGATAAGCAAATGCAAAATATGAAAAACAAATCATATTTTTGGAATTTTTAGGAAAATGCCACGTGAAACTGAATTAACAGATGAAGAAAGTTGATTAATCAAGGGAACGAGTCAAACCGGCTTAAAAGTTGGCCAAATTGCTGTTTCTGTAAAAAGAAACCGTAACACGAAAAAATTTTTCTGAAAAATCCAGATGACTACGGTATTAATACAAGTAGCGGCCGGATATGCACTATTGATGACAGGAGCAAACGGCGGATACAGCAGTTAGCAACTAATAGCCACATGAGTTATCAGCAAGTAAAGGTGGAACTTGGTCTAAATGTGACTAAACACCGTGTTCATCAAATAATAAGACAATTAAATGCACATATGTGACCTGGTCTATGAAAAGGTGGCTTATGACTCAAAAACAATATTTCGAAAAATTAGCTGTTAAAGATAAACAATGCATTTCGTCAGTTCAAAAGTTTCAACAAGGATAGCGACGAAGAAAACTACTTTATACTGCTAAATAAATATTTTTTGTGCAAAACAGTTTTTTGTAAAATCGTTTTTACAGCGTTCAATCCTGTTTTTAAATTTTTCAATTCCATTTATTATCTTGATTCTGGATTTTCAATAAAATTCTGTTTTTCTTTCATTTGTTCTCTTCTTTCTCTACATTTTTAGTACACTTCTAAGCAAGTTAGGACTTTCTAGTTTTCACCACGTGAAAGAGCGTCTCATAAACTATCGAAACCAAAAAGAAGTACCTGCTTCCCGTGGGAAGCATGGTACTTTTTTTCGAATTTATCGAATTCATGGTGCAGGATCACTCAATGTATAGGCGGTATTTTTTTTATCAAGAGGAAAGCCCAAAATAGGTTTTGTGCTAGGAAAATCTAAATAGATTTGTTACACACAGAAAAAACTGTGTCTAAATACCTAATAAAACAGAACAAAATTTATAAGATATCTCTATGGTTTTTTCCAAGAAGAAAGTCTTGTTATTTTAATAAGGAAACCCTTTTTGAAAAATTCAAGAAGAAAACTTAGGAGTTTTATTAGGTATTCTTATTATTTTTTTCAAACAGGGTTTCTTTTTGATTTTATTAGGATATCTTGTTTCTTTTATAAAAACATACCAAATTAACAAAAAGTCTCAAAATGAGAAACTGAAAACAATTGGTATATTGCTTTTTTGGCATCCCCTTTAAAATTGTTAGCTAATTAATTAATTAATCAATCTTTGATTTCTTTCTACCTTTTCTTTTTATTACATTTTATTTTGCCTTCATATTATCATCTATTTTTCCAGGGGTGAAAGGTCAGGGGGAGCATTCTTCTGTTGGATTGTCTAGAGGGGGTTGAATCCATATAATTTATAAAACCCGAAAAACCATGGTGAAAATTTTTCCACCGCCAGGGATCGAACCTGGTATGCTTCGTTTTGTAGGCACGCTCTTAACCACTACACCAAATGTATATTTTATATTTTAGGTTTTAACAACCAGTTTCTATGTTGATTTCTATAAACGAAGTAACAAGAAAGCTAATATAATCAAGGAGATATCCTTATTAAATAAATTAAAAACTTGATTTACACATGATCATATAGGAACCTTAATGAAATCAATCAGAAAAACTTTTTTTAAAAAATCAATTAGGTAGCCTAATGAAATCAATAAGAAATCCATTTTTTATATAAATCATAAGAAAACCTAATAGAATCAAAAAGTTTTTCTCTATGGATTGTTTTTTCTGTGTCAAAAATGAGTAAAAAAAATTGTGGATAACAAGTTTTCTTATTGATTTAATGGGATTTCCTTATTGATAAAATTAAAAAGATTTACCATATGAAAATAATAAGGAATCCCTTTGAAAATATCTTCTTTTCTCTCTGCTGACATACATACCCCTTAGCCTAAAAACATTTTATAGAGAAAATCTTTTTGATTCTATTAGGCATTTTTGGCTCTGTGTACAAAGCGAACACCTTGATTTTGCTGGTGATTTACAACGCGATAACTGGACTTTCCAGCAGGATAATGGTCCGATCCACATGGTGAAGAAGATAAAGGCGTTTTTTAAATTTCGACTAATTTATTTGCTCGAGTGTTCTGCTTTAAGCCCAGACCTCTATCCCATTGAGGATCTATAGTGAATACCTTCTGCCAAAATTCATACATCTTGAAGCTATATGACAGCTGCAAACAGCTAAAAAAGGACATATTGGTTGAATGGGTTAATATTGATGTGTCTGTCCTGAAAAAGCTGGTACAGTCAATGCCCCGTGGTGTCAAATTGGTCAGGATACGTAAGAGTAACACAACCTCTTATTAACACATATCAAACTTTCATTTTGCAATTAAAATAATATGTAAGTATATCTATTAAATAAAATTTTTGCACATATAAATATTTTCTATAGAGATTTAAAGCTTTAATTTTTTTCCATGTCATAGAAAATAATTTTGCTATTTTATTTTTATTTATTTTAACTACAAGTTAGAAAAAAAATATCTGTTCCCAATTTCCATTGCTTCTTTTAATTCAAATTAAAGTTGAAGCATTCACATATAATTATTTGTCTAAGGTAGTTGTGCTTTAGAAGGAACTTTCGTTGCTGGAACCTCTTTAAAGCTTTTAGGAACTTGTAAAAAAGGCTCAACCTGGTAAATTTTACATTATATACATTTTAGTTTCATTTACTTTATGCGAGTATATTACATTTTAGATAACGAGATATTATAAACAACCGTTGGACAGTGACCCCAAATTTATAACGGGGAAATTTAAAGATAAGAAGTACACACAGAGAAAACAGTGTCTAAATACCTAATAAAATAGAACAAAATTTATAAGATATCTCTATGGTTTTTTTTTTCAAGAAGAAAGTCTTATTATTTTAATAATGAAAACCTTTTTGCAAAAATCAAGAAGAAAACTTAGGGTTTTTATTAAGTATTATTCTTGTTTTTTTCAAAAAGGTTTTCTTCTTGATTTTATTAGTCTTGTTTTTTTTATAAATTAACAAAAAATTGTCAAAATAAAAAACTGCAAATATTGCTTTTTTGGCATCTCTTTTGAAATTTTTTGCTAATCAATCTTTGATTTCTTTCTACTTTTTGTTTTTGTGGTGGCGGATGTCTGACATTTTATTTTGCCTTCATATTATCCTTTATTTTTCCAGGGGGTGGAAGGTCAGGGGAGCTTCTTCTCATGGATTGTCTACAGGGGGTTAATTTCTAAAACCCCAAAAACCATGTGACAATTTTTTTCGTCCTCTGCCAGGGATCGAACTTTTGAAGGCACGCACCTAACCACTACACCAATTGTATATTTTATATTGTAAGTTTTAACAAACAGCTTCTATGTTGATTTATATAAACGAAATAACAAGAAAACTAATATAATCAAGAAGATATCCTTATTGAGAAAATTAAAAAGATTTGCACATAATTATATAGGAACCTAATGAAGTCAATAAGAAATCCATTTTTTATACAATTCAGAAGAAAACCTAATAGAATCAAAACGTTTTTCTCTACGTATTGTTTTTTGTGTGAAAAATGAGTAAAAAAAATTGTAAATAAAAGTTTTCTTTTTGATTTTATAGGATTCCCTTCTTGATAAAATGAAAAAGATTTACCACATGAAAATTATAAGGAATCCCTTTGGAAATATCTTCTTTTCTTTCTGCTGGCATACCACTTAGCCTAAAAACATTTCATAGAGAAAATCTTTTTGATTTTATTAGGCATTTTTGGCTATGTGTACATCAGACATTCTTTTAGATGCCTTCCAGAAATTGATACGAATTCTGCTAGGTTTCTCTCATAAGTATCCGCAAGAAACTCGGAATTTCCTACGATTGTGAGTTTTTTGTAGACATTTCTTTCAGACATCTTACGGATGTCGGACAATTTATTGGCTGGGATGGTATTAACAAATTTTCTCTGATTTTTGTGTGATTGTAAGAAACCTTAAAAGGGACATGCGGCTATTATACTGCTTCCCAAAGCATGCATATATTTAAGTAGAAAGCTTAATTATTTGCAGAGGCCTAACTATTTATTAAATTTAAAATAGACCCTAGGAATTGTTAACAAAAATATAAACGAAGTACGGAGTAGTTTGTGTTTCAGGAAAACTTCAAGTTCAGAGTCTCTTATCGTGCCAAGAAAGGGGCAGCAGGCAAATGAGGCCAAAGCAGATACATCGAAAAATTTTAAGGATTTTTCCAATAAAATAGCGTCAATAAAGTTCCCAAGTTATAATTTGAAATAATTATATTAATTTCATTGTGTTAAACATGATAGAGTATTAAATAATGATTCGACTAGATTAATATACACTTGAGATTAATAAACATTTTTCTGTACTATTATATTTCTTTTAAACTAGCTCTCAAACGCTTTATTTTTTAATAAGATTTGGAAATTTACAGTCCTTTTATTAGCGTTTTTTCATTAAAAAAATGGAATTTTAATGCAATTATGGTATCAATTATGAAATTAACTGTATTTAGCTCGATATACATACATATTTTGATGATGGCCGCTTAGCAAATTATTCGTCAAACTAAACGATTAAAAATCCCGTACAGCGGGAAAAACGGTTAAAGACATTCAGGCCGGTAGGCTCGTGTTATTTTATCAGTCCTGCCACTATTTATTAGAGTTTTCGAGTACGTTCGGAAATTCAATATCGTTGCAGAAATGACTGTAGTCTGCAAAGAACTATCGATCGTTTTATTGTTAAACTTGTATTTAAATTTCTAAAAAGAAATTAGGGACATTTTTTATTTTTAACCGACTTCAAAAAAAGAAGGAGGTTATCCATTCGTCTGTGTGTTGCTTTTTTTTTTTGTATGTTTGTGCCTTCAGAACTCGGTCATTTTTGAACCGATTTTAAAAATTTTTTGCCATTAGAAAGGCTATGGCTACAGATTGGTCCCATTTTAAAAACAGTTTAAAAGTTTAAAAATTAAAGGGTGACCCCATAGGTGACGTAATTTCACCTTTATGGTGCTATCTTTTGAACCGTTATAGACAGACAGTTGAAATTTACAAAGAACTTGTATTGCTAAGTCCGCTAAAATAACAAGTGCAAAATATGAATTTGGAAATTAAAGGGTGTCCCAATAGTAATGTAAAAGTGATATATATGGCCAAACTTTTCAACTGTTATAGATAGACAGTTGAAATTTACAAAGAACCTATATTGCTTAGTCGGCTATTACAACAAGTATAAAATTTGGATCTATAAATTAAAGGGTGTCCCCATTATTGATGTAATTTGACCATTATGTCCTCATCTTTGGAACCGTTATAGACAAACACTTGAAAAATACACAGAATGTTCACTACTATGTCTGGTATAACAACAAGTATAAATATTTAAAATTGGAAATTAAAGGGTGTCCCAATAGTTGATGTAATTTGATGTATATGGACACAAAGTTAAAATTTACAAAGAATCTGTATGACAAAGTTCTCTTTAACAAGTATTTATATTAAAATTTGAATTTAAAGGTCCCAATAGGTGACGTCATTATATATATAAGACCCTATCTTTTTAATAGTTATTGACAAACACTTAACAATTAGACAGAATGTAAAATTAGTGTAATTTTATGTATATAGCCAAACTTTTGATCCGCTGTACATAGACAGTCGTTTGGCATTGCTTTGACCTGAAAAAGCACAGATCCCTGGGGTCTTGTGCCCCTATATACTCCGGAAGTACTGCTCCCCCCGGTAGAAAATCGACTGATATTTGTTTTAGATTATTGAATTCAAAAATTAGTTTTTTTCACCTGAATTGATAGTTTGTGCTATGACATTTAAAAAATCCCGCTACAATCTTCCTCGAATATAATATAATCATTGTATAATTACCGTCTTAAAGAAACATGATTTTAAGTTTGTCTGTTTTGAAGTCGTTTTTTTTTTTTTTTGCAAGAATTATGTAATACAGTGTTTATCCATTAAATGAAAACATAAATAAAATAAGATTTCTGTGTTGTACGAAAATTTTTACATTTAACTGTAATAAAAAGTCATTAAAAAAAGACTAAAACACTTTTTGAAGATGTAAAATGGAATTATTTTTATGTTCCAGGAACAAGAAATACGTAAAAATCCACACACAAACAAAAATATATGAATAAAAAATATTCTGTAAAATATTTATTGGAAGTTTATTAAAGTAACAAGTTCATAAACACACGGCCACTATAAATTGCAAGACTAGCAGACATTGTTTTTTTGCTTTCTGTTTTTCGATCATTCTTATACTCGTATTTATACAGAATGTTTAAAGGCAAAAAAAAGAAATAAATAAATTTGTATTTTAAATTTATTTTCGATCAATGCGAAATTGAAATGTCATTATGTAGTTAAGCTTTTTGAGTATTAAGAGAATAGTTTCGCTTGCCGTTACAACCTCTTAATGAAGAAATTTTATTTTGTTTTACATAGACTTACTAACTGTTATTTGTAATGATTTTCGAAATCCTTTTAAGCTTTCTATACTCCTTGGAATCTTATTTTTAAAGTTGTAAGTCAAATATCATATTATTTGAAATATTAAAATTATGATTTTCTTCAAATATTTAAAAATGGCTAAAAATTATTTCGTGTACACACTTTACTTACAGCAGAATTGCACGTCTGACGTTAGTTTCGTTAACAAAAGTAAGTAAAATACAATTCAATATTTTAAATTGCTAAATAAAATGCTTAAACAGAAGCAACATTATCAATATCTGACGTTTTGATAACCACTTTTGCATTTTAGTGATTGGAAATGTTTTAGATATTGCGGATATAAATAACCAGGGTTTTTTGATAATATTCATTTGTGTGTATTTGTGTGTTATTTATTATAATGACATAAAAAGGCAATTTTTTTTATCGAGATATCAATCATTATGCGAATAAGTTTTGTGTAATGCAGTGAATATTTTAACTATTACGAATTCGAAGAAGTTTCATTTAATTGGGAACAAATCATTGTTAAACAAAACAGCTAATTACAAAAAAATAATGTTACAGTTTTTATGCAGTCCTTATCTAACGGCAACGGCGGTACTTTGTTTCTTTCCTTGCTTCCTTGGAAGTGTCAAATGAAAGTAAGTGCAATACGCCAAACCAATTGTGTCTTTCGATCATTTATTTTCGGTTTTTTCACATACATACATATGCGCTAGCCAAAAGTATGCAATGTTCTGATTTGAGTCATAAGCCATGTATTTGTACTGATATTAACTTCCAGAACTACAGAAGTTACGACCCGTTATAGATTTATTATTTTTTTTTTTTTGAAATATCAAGTTTTGTACCTGAAAGCCTGAAAACATGCATTTGCGGCACGTAAAACTTTTTCTGTGTAGTCAAATAAAAAACGCTGCATAAAGTTATCGATAGCCGGTAGAGATCCACTATAAGACCATGTGAGACTTGGTTTCGACAATACAAAAGTTTTGAATTCAACGTTCAAGACAAAGAGCGTCCTGATAGGCCGAAAACTTTTGATGATGCAAAATTGCAGGAGTTATTGGATGAAGACTCAACACAAACAATTAGCGGAAAAGTTGGCAAATAACTAATTTAATCCGTGCATTGACAAAAAACGTTTACATTACACTTAAATAAATGAGAACGTGATTTTACAGTCACTGAAGAGTACGGCTGAACAATATTTTCATTCCTCAAAGGTCTTTTTGACTACATTTGCTAATCTGTGTGTTTGTTCGATTGAACTGTGTTGTTTTCTCAGTCCGAATTGATAGTTCGGAATACGTCCTATCCAGCTTAGAGTTGGGTTCAACTTAGAAATTAAAATCTTTTCGAATAGATGTTAAAGCTATGTTTTCTTAAAGACAACACTACTTCTGCGAAGCTTTTTGCTTGTCTGCAGAAAACACCCAGGGTCTTGGGCGGGAACCGAACCGAACTCGCAAACAGGGTTGTCATATATGTCGATTTCTCGCCAAACGTGGCGATTTTCAATATTGTTTGGCGATCAAATTTTGGATTTGGCGACATGGCGATTTTTAAAACAGTTGGCGATATTGTTGGCGATTTTTCATTGACTTTTGGCCAACATTAGAAACTGAATTAAGGAATATCAAAATGGATAACAAAGACATTGAAGTTTTAAAAGTAAATTGTTTTTCATATTTAAATATGATTTTACTTCTGGAAACTTTCGAACGTTCACGAACATCTTTCCATTTTAATATTTAAAAATGTTTTTTATATCTAATGATGATTTTATTCTGGAAACTTTATTTTAAGTTTACAAACATCTTTCGTTTTTAAAATGTTGCAATTCCTTTCACAAGCAAAATTTCTTATTTTCAAAATTTTTTATAAATCCTAGCATACTTTTCGATACTTATCAATCACAATAGAAAATATTAGCTTTTGTTTTAGAAAGATTATAAAAAATATTATACTCGTATTCTATCTAAATACATATCGCACTTGTTCCTCAAAAGCGTAACAACTCAAAATTCATGAATTTTGAGTAGAGCCCAAAAACTGTTTCCGTTAATTGAGACTAAAGTAGTTATTCTAAAAACACAAAGAGGGTCATAACGTTTTTTCACGGAAGAGAAGAAAAACCAAAGGGAGATTTTCACAGTGGATAGATGACCTCTGTGGTTTGGTTTTTTGCAAAAAGTGAAAATTTGAAAATTTTGAGTTGTTACACTTTAGTTTTGTACTTGACATGCTGGTAATGCCAATGAATTTTTTATACTTATTTTTTACATACAAAGGAAGTGTTTAAGTAAGGCTTAAGTTCATTTTATTCTCCCTTTTTATGATTTATGATTTGAGATAGGACATGTGGCACACATATGTGATTTTTAGTAATGTTGTAATAAATTTAATTCCTATAAAACATATTCTAAATAGGAACACGGTGACAAATACCTTAAGGAAGGGTATGCTCAGCTCTCAATTTATTATAATAATCAATATTTTTCATTGTTTTAAGTAAAAAAAAAATTACCTTTCTCGTGTTTACTTATCAGGGTGTCCCAATAGTTAATGTAATTCTATGTATGTGGCCAAAATTTTGAACTGTTATAGACAGACAGCTGAAATTTACAAGACACCTGCATTGCAAAGTCCACTATAGCAAGTATACAAATTGAATTTAAAAACTAAAGGGTGTCCCCATAAACTATGTTATATGATTTATATGGCCCTATCTTTTGAACCGTTAAACACAAACACTTGAAAATTAGGCAGAATATCCACTACTTATATATCTCTCTCTGGTATGATAACAAGTATAAATATTTGGAATTATAATGTAAAGGGTGTCCCAATAGTTCATGTAATTTGATATATATGGTTAAACTTTTTAACCGTTATAGACAGATAGTTGAAATTTACAAAGAATCTTTGTGGCCAAGTCCTCTATAACAACAGGTCTTTAATTTAAAACTGTAAATTTAAGGGTGTCCGAATAGGTGATGTTATTTGATCTATGTGACCCTATCTTTGAAACCGTTACAGACAGAGGCTTGAATGGTGTCCCCATAAAATACGGATGCTGGTGAAAATAGCTTAAATTTTGAACAGTAATAGGTAGATGCTTGACATTCACATAGTCTTTACTTTTTTCCGCTAATTTTGGCGCATCTTTTTTTTTTGGTGTAAATCTAATTCTTACAGATTACTTCTTACATTTTTAGTTTATAATTGGTGCCCTTCTATATGTTTTGAAGTCGGTTTTTTTTGCAAAAAAATTATATTCTTTAAAAATGTGTTTATATACACATTTATATAAGTATGTAACGAGTGATTTTTTAAGAGCTTGAGAAATTTAAAAAAAAAAAAACGCATAAAATTTGCAAAATCTCATCGGTTCTTTATTTGAAACGTTAGATTGGTCCATGACATTTACTTTTTGAAGATAATTTCATTTAAATGTTGACCGCGGCTGCGTCTTAGGTGGTCCATTCGGAAAGTCCAATTTTGGGCAACTTTTTCGAGCATTTCGGCCGGAATAGCCCGAATTTCTTCGGAAATGTTGTCTTCCAAAGCTGGAATAGTTGCTGGCTTATTTCTGTAGACTTTAGACTTGACGTAGCCCCACAAAAAATAGTCTAAAGGCGTCAAATCGCATGATCTTGGTGGCCAACTTACCGGTCCATTTCTTGAGATGAATTGTTCTCCGAAGTTTTCCCTCAAAATGGCCATAGAATCGCGAGCTGTGTGGCATGTAGCGCCATCTTGTTGAAACCACATGTCAACCAAGTTCAGTTGTTCCATTTTTGGCAACAAAAAGTTTGTTAGCATCGAACGATAGCGATCGCCATTCACCGTAACGTTGCGTCCAACAGCATCTTTGAAAAAATACGGTCCAATGATTCCACCAGCGTACAAACCACACCAAACAGTGCATTTTTCGGGATGCATTTGCAGTTCTTGAACGGCTTCTGGTTGCTCTTCACTCCAAATGCGGCAATTTTGCTTATTTACGTAGCCATTCAACCAGAAATGAGCCTCATCGCTGAACAAAATTTGTCACATTTGAACATTTCGAACCGAACACTGATTTTGGTAATAAAATTCAATGATTTGCAAGCGTTGCTCGTTAGTAAGTCTATTCATGATGAAATGTCAAAGCATACTGAGCATCTTTCTCTTTGGCACCATGTCTGAAATCTCACGTGATCTGTCAAATACTAATGCATGAAAATCCTAACCTCAAAAAAAACCCATTATCAACTTAACATATTATTTTTTTGAAACTTCGTTTCTATAATCTTGTACAAGCTCATTACTTGGAGACCAGTCTTCTATTTCAGTATCTAACATGTTTAGAGCTGATAGCATGTAACCACACGTTGCTACTTTTAGCCTGTTAGTTACTTTATTTTTCATTAAGCCCAGTGTAGACGTGCTCGTATGATTTATCCTTAGCTTAACTTTCCAATAATTTGTATTCGCTAATAAAGTTCTCCTATAGGAATTACAGGATATTATATATAATAATGGTTCACTTATGACATAATTAAATTTTGATATGAGATCAATATAGTTAATATGTATCTTCGTTAGAGGTAAAAAATTTTTGTTGTAAAAAGATAAAAATAACTGAGTATTCTTCTTATCATTAATGTTTATCTCAACAATATTTCGTCACTAAATTTTCGGTAAAATTTTAAAATATTTTGTTTAATCGCAATGCATTCAATATTAAGCATATTTGCAGCATGTTTTGCAGTTTCAGCTTCATTGCCTATATAAATATTTATAACATCTTTGATGGTAAGTGTGTCTCTATAACTTATATTTTCTAGCTTTTTGACCAATATACATTCTATTTTCAGAAAAATTTGGAGAAAAATCTCCTTTGTATATGATATCAGGTATGTATATTATTTGAGATGGCTCACACTGAAAGCATTTGTCAAATTTATTCATAATACCTAAAATGTACACCAACAATTTTAAGTAAAAGCGATTGGTAGACGACGACTTATCCTGAATTGCACGTATTTTATCCAATGTTTTTGCACTCTTTTCTTCAAATTGCGCCCGAATGCAATAATGCTGCAGTACTGTCCATTGTTCTAAAATTCTATTTGCTACCGATTCGAACGAAAGCCATCTGGTGTCCAAAAGCCATAAGAGCTTGTGCTCTGGAACGTCAAAAATGCTCTGCAAGTCTTTAAAATCTCCTTGCCTGTTTGAACTTCGAAAAAAGTTAAAAATGTCCTTCGATAACTTCTCTACGTCCTCGGGTATGCATTTTAACGCCGAAATGTTTATAAGATTATCAGAGTGGCAAACACAGCCAAGATGAAACAAGTGGGGGACTTTCTTTTTTAATAAACTGGACGCTCCAGCATTTCTTCCCACCATAGTCGAAGAGTTGTCTGTCGCTTTTTTTTGTTTTTTTAAAAAAGGGGGAAAAAGTCGGTAGGAAAAGTCGCACATTAAGTCACAGTCCACCAAAAAGGTTGCAAATTGCAATTTTAGTCGCACAACGGTAACACTGTGTACAACAAAAGCTAAGCAAGTGCGTTGAGCGCAAAATAACTGTAAAAATTTCTCATGTACATACAAACCTAAATAGCGCGGTGTCAACGCTCAGTAATTGAAAAATCCAATTGTTTTTTTTGTTAGAGTGATGACATTTTAGCTACCATTCTGCTTTATCTATCGATTTTATCTCTATTTTGCGTTTAAATTTATAAGATTTTATTAAACAAAATAAGTTAAAATACTGTTTATTGCGCTCTTATTTAGGCTTACAAAATACATGTGGTTTTTGTTGTTGCAGTAAACCGTCTACCTAATATTATTTTGCCATCAGCGCTGTCACATTTTTAATTTTAAAAAGCACTAAAATTTAAAAAAGAGCATATTCTTCGAAAAAGAGCACTAGAAATCTTTGTTTTAATTTTTAAAATACATTTATTAAATTTATTTTAAGAAATTCATGAAATAAATAAAATTTTATTGAGACATTGGTAAAAATAACAGGAAGAATAGGTATGTTAATTTTTTTTATCCTTACAAATAAATAACCAAAAGTAACAAAAAGAAACCAAAAAAATAAATAAATAAAACCTTAAGTAAAACATACTCACTGAATGAATTTCAAAATATTTAAAAGCATTGTCTTATACAATCTGAACAATTTAATTTCACACACAATACAACCCAGACCAAAAAACGAAATATTATTCAAAAGGCTTTTTATTATGACTGTATTTATAAAAATATTTTACATTTGATACAGCTGATATGTACACTTAAAATGAATTTACCTTTGCGCAAAAAAGTAAATAATATTGTCTAAGATCTCACATATTTTAAGTATTTTTTAAGTTATTATTTGTTAGTAGTTAGACTTGAATAAATATCTATTTTTTTTTTTGTAAAAAAAAGTACTGGTTTTTTCTTAATTTTACTGTTTTTTTGTCCCAGGTGTACTGTTTTTCCGAATTCCAAATCTGGCTACCCTACTCACTACATAAATTTTATAAATAACATAACACAACTTTACAAAATATAAATAAAAAAACGTTTTAAATTTATTTTAATCCACCCCAGAAAATTTTAATGCATTTGTACGAAATGTAATTGTGCGAAAGAACGAATTCTTTTGACATCGTGAGCCAGACAGAAATCTTTTAAATATATGAACTGTTTCTGTGTTGCAAGTTTGCCCTAGAAAATTTGTATACAAATCTCAAAAAATTTGGTGCTTTACAATACAAATATTCTCAACGATAACGTAATCAAATAAACTTCATTGGCAGAATGGAAAAAAATATATTATAAAAAAATAAAAAATCTATAATAATTTTTAGAAATATTGTTTGTATCCATTAAAAAATGTTTTGATTTTATGGATAGGTTAAAAAAAAATAATTTTTAAGGTAAAAAATAATAAAAATATGTATTAAATATCACAAGTCTAAGTCAAAAACTATAGTTTCCTCGTCAGCGATATCTTTCGGCCATAAAACTTATTTTATTTCATGTTCTGATGTTTTATAAACATCATTGGAATTCATTTTAATGTTGACTTGATCAGGTAACTGATATTTTTCTCAGCAAGTATTTTCCAGCTTTAAGCCATTTTTCATATGCAGCAGAGACCCGCATGAGTTGATTCACTTTCGCTGTCCACTCACATTTAAATTGCTTTAGTTTTGTCTTTTAACATCAATATGTAGTAATGATATTGCTTGCAGTGTTAACTCTCTAACAATTGACTGTTATTAACACACCCTTGTTTTATATGTGCTGTTAGCGAAAGTGTGTAAAAATTTCTTGCCGTTGTTTTGCAGAACACTCAAACCACTCACAAAAGCACGTTGTCAAAGAAAGTATTGACTAGCGTTCGAAAAAGAATGTTATAATGTTTATGTAGGGCTGCAATTCTGTTAATAAAAATCTTGAAACGTCTATGTACGAGATGTACATATTTAAAGAAAGTGGTAATTGAGTTCATTTTTAACCGACTTTAAAAAAAGAAGGAGGTTATCAATTCGTCTGAATGTTGCTTTTTTTTATGTTTGTGCCCGCAGATCTGTCATTTCCGAACCGATTTTAAAAATTTCTTTATTAGAAAGGAAATGCTTACAGATTGGTCTCATTTTAAAAGAAGTTCAGAATTTTGAAAATTAAAGGGTGTCCCCATACAACATACGTGTTTTTTACGTGTATTATGAACCGTAAAGGGCACCCTTTCAAAATTTTAAAAATCTGCTTATTACTATAGCTGCCAATAACAGAAATAAATAAAAAAATAAACTTAAAAATTAAAGGGTGTCCCCATATGTGACTTCAATTTAAATATATGAACCATTTGAACCATTGTAGACAATCACTTGAAAATTGGACAGAATGTCCAATATTTATAATCAGAAATTAAATATTTATAATTAGAAGTTAAAGGGTGTCCCAATAGTTGATGTAATTTGATGTATATTGCAAAACTTTTGAACCGTAACAGAGAGACGGTTGAAATATTCAAAGATCCTGTATATCTAAGTCCTTTATAACATCAAGTGTATAATTTAAATTTGGAAACTAAAGGGTGTCCCCATAATTGATATAATTTTACCTATCTAGCCCTATATTTTGAACCGTCTCCACTACTATGTCCCGTATAATAACATTAATAAATATTTAAAATTTTAAAGGGTGTCCCAATAGTTGATGTAAATTGATGCATATGGCCAAACTTTTGAGCCGTTTTAGACAGATGTTAGAAATTTACAAAGAATCTGTCCTTTAAAATAAGTGTTTAATTTAAAATTGCACATTAAAGGGTGTTCCCTAGGTGATATTGTTTAAGCTATATGGCCATATCTTTGGAACCGTTACTTTTTATTACTGTGTCAGTAATAATAAGTGTAAAAAAATAAAGGGTGTCCTCATATCTGACGTAATTTGTCGTATATGGCTTTATCTGCTTAACCGTTACGGATAGACATTTGAATGTACAGAGCGTATATCATTATGTCCGTTAGAGCAACAAGTCTAAAAGTATTTGATTTGAGTACTATTTCTTACACATTAAATTTTTTTTTTAAATTTTTAGTTCAGAATTGATGCACATATATTTGTTTTGTAGTCGGTTTTTTTTGGAAGAATTATTATGAAAAATAATTATTATTTTAAGATTATTATACCTAATACTTGACAAAATTAGTGGACAATATAATAAAATAAAAATTTTTTTTTTTTTTTTTAACTACTGTCATACAGAAGTACTTAACAAAAAATATACTTTTTTGTGAAAGAGTTTTATGACAAATTCATTGTTAATGAGAAAAGCTTAAAGTCTGTATGTTGAAAGTACAGGTAAACAGTTTTTAACATATGTTTGAAAAAATTTCTTTGCATTCGGATACAAGACATTTCTGTTTTTACATGCAAACTTTTTCTTGTGAATTAATAACCCAACTGGATTTGCTACATTCGTTAAAATTGTTTTACCTGCCACAAATGGGCTATTTGCATACACAAATTCAATTGAAATAAGGGTTAAGAGATTGCAAGTATTCCCGGAATTCATGTACTCGTATTCTATTCTTTGCAAAAATATTTAATGTATTAAATGAGACAATTATAGTAAGGCAAACAAATTGTGAGTTTTTCGTCAATAAAGTAATTATTTTTTCTATTTGAAGAAACAAAATAAGTATTGACAAATAGTAGTGTTAATGGATATGGAATAATAAGTGTATGTATGTATATATGTATGTATATATAAGTGTATATATATATATATATATATATATATGTATGTATATATGTATGTATATATGTATGTATATATAAGTGTATATATATATATATATATATATATGTATGTATATATGTATGTATATATGTATGTATATATAAGTGTATATATATATATATATATATATATATATATATATATATATATATATATTTATTTATTTATTTTCTTTCCATACAATATAATAATTTTTCTCATATTAAAATAAAAATCTTCTGTTAAACTTAGGGTTGCCACATGGCCTTGAATGGCCTTGATTGTCAAGGTAATTTAGGTCTTGTCAAGTGCCAAGGACAAATTTTTTATGTCAAGTTAAAATGGAATTTGGTCGTTTTTTTTATTAATTAAAAAGCATTAATAAAAATATTTAAGAAATAAATTTAAATTGCTTATGGTGTTATGACATTATTTTTTTTCGACTTTTTTTAGAACAATTAAAAAAGTCCAAATATATCCCAATTTGCTTTATAATGAGTGTGAAACAATCACCCTATATTCAAAAAAGGTTTCTTATGTCACAATTTAAAGTTCCTACAGGCAGAGCGCCGGCAGAAAACTTAAAAAAGTTTGAAAATTTTGTCATTTTTCTTTTTTAAAAATGACAATTTTAACATTAAATAAATCAAAATAAATAAAAGAGTAAACAAACAACAATAAGAAAATTTATATTTTTCAAGAATTGTGTTTTTCTTGCATTTGAATGTTTTTTTTTCTGCAAAAAAAATTATAAATAAAATAAAAAATAATTATTTTTAACTTTATATTGCATTTTATGTGTATTTGTATGTGTATTTTATGTGCAAAATTAGAGAATTTGATATTTTAGGAGTAATTGTTATTTTTTCATTGCACAATAGGTCGTTTCCCTTTATATTTCAAACAAAATCTGTAGAACCAAAAATGATTTGCTCTTATTATAATTGTATGGTCATTTATCTTATTATTTAGGTCGAACACTTCATCAATTGACCATAAATGTATATTTAATACCCAAATTTAAATTTGACCATAAATGTATATTTAATACCCAAATTTAAATTTATTTTTTAATTTTTTTCAATCTAATTCAATTTTTATATTTTTTGTTGAATTGACCTATTGTACTTGTAAGCAAATATAAATAAAAGAACGTCAACATTAAAAATGACAATATTTTTCTTTCTTTCACTCAAGTAAGTATATTTGTTTCAAACTTACAGTTCTAAAAAATCAATCAGAATAACTAAAGAATATAGATTAAACATTGAGCAAGTCGCGGCATACAGTGCGCATAATGCAGCAGTTAATTATGGTATTCATAATTCCGTGTTTCAAAAACTGAAAAAAGAAAATCCGAAAATTATAAAAGCAAACTGCAACTGCCACGTTATAAACAACTGTATAAAAAATGCTTTAAACGCTTTATCCGTCGACATAGAAAATATTGTGATTAAAACATTCAATGAATTTAGCTCTTCAGCTTCGTCGAATAAAAAATTAAAAGAGTGTTTTGAATTTGCATTAATTGAATACAAAAACCTTCTTCGACATGTTCCCACACGTTGGCTTTCTCTCTTGCCGGCAATTGAGCGATTATTACATTCTTGGCCTGCCGTAAAGATATACTTTTTGCAAAAAGGAAAAAGCAATTGTCGAAAAGTTATTTGGGAACTTGTTTCACATGGAATATCGGATGATGAACTTATTAATGAGGATGAAGAGTGCATTTTTGAAGGTTTATCCGAAGCGTACTTGTATTTTATGCATAATGTAATGCAAGATTTTCACTCAGCCATATTAGCACTAGAAAGCGATTTATGTTACAGAACTGCACTCCATTATGAGTAAACTTATGAACAGTCTGCAAAGTCGTATAAGAGATTGTTTCTATGGTAGCAAAGCCGTTGTTATTTTAAGTAACATTCCTAACGATGAAATGGAAACGTTTAAATTGGAAGCAAACCAGTTTTTAAAAAATGTCGTTCTATACCTAGAGCAACGATATGAATTCGGAGACCAGTCGCTTTATAAACAAATTTCAGTTTTAAATCTTAAACAATCCCTTGTGTCATGGGATAAGTTGTCAGAACTTCCGAGAATTTTGCAGATATCAAATTCTATTAACATCGACATGCTATACACAGATTTTTGTTGTCTTCGAGAAGTATATGACAAATTACCAAAAGATGTTCCTAATGATAAGATATGGTCCAAGTTTTTTGAAAAATGTGATAAAAATAATTTAAAAAAACTATTTAAATTAATTTCGTTTGTTTTTGCTATCCCGATCAGCAATGCTTTTTGTGAACGGGCATTTAGCATTTTAAACAATTTATATTCCAAAGAAAGGAATAGAATGTCCTTCGACCTTCTAAAGGCTGAAATATAAATAAGACATAATTTTGAAGAAAATTGTAAAAATTTTCAAACTTTTTTACATACATCCAAAGGAAAAGAACCGGTTAATGCGGTTACAAAAAGTACAAAGTATATGTGGAAAAAACAGCTGTAATCATATTACAATAATTTTAATTAATTTTAAGTTGAATTTAAGACTGAATTTAAATTGTTCCTTTTTTATATTGTTTTTGTTTCGTGTATTTTTTTTTAATAAAACAAAACTGCTCAAACAACTCAAACTAATTCATTGCTTTTGTGAATCATGGGAATAAACAGAAATGGCAAGCAGTGACACGCATATGTTAACAACAGTCTCATTGATATGAATAATGCATTAACAGCATTCATTTTTTTAATGTTAAGTCCTAGCTCAATAATGTTAAAAAAGTTTTTAACATTAATGATATTAATTTTAACATTTCTTAGTAAGCACGTAGTCTTACTCGTATTTCGTCCACTAATTATTTTTTAACAAATTTACTATAATTTTAAGAAATGAAAAATAATATCTTCAAGTTTTTTCAATTCAATTCTTTAATTTTCAAGTTTTTTTACTTCACCATACGTAGTATAAGGTAAAGCATAGTAATCATGAAAAAAATCAAGGTCGGGATTTCGTCGGATTTATACGTTTTGAGGTCTTCTGAATCTATTTTGACTATTCTCGCGATTATGTCTGTGGGTGGGTGGGTGTGTATGCCACTATTTTTGTGGAGTTTGTACAGATCATACCGTTTGACATATCAAAATGAAATTTAGTGTATGCTTTTGGTATATGGAAATGTAGAGCTGTATAGTTTTTGGGCATAATCGGGAGAGGGCAAGGGTAGTTTCCTTACGCCAAAATTTTGTGAACGGTCTACAGATCACACCGTATGACATATTAAACCCAAATTAAGTATGTGCCTTTGGTTTATGGTGATGAAGAACTGTATAAATTTTGGGCATAATTGGGAAGGGGCAAAGGGTAGTTTACTTACTCCCAAGTTTTGCAAAAGCTCTACAGGTCATACCGTATGACATATCAAAATGAAATTTAGTATGTGCCTTTGGCTTAGGATGAAGAGCTGTATAAATTTTGAGCATAATCGGGAAGGGGCAAGGGGTAGTTTACTTAACACCTCAAACCGAAAATAATTAATTTTTCGATTCGAATATACTTTGAACTTTTATTCTTTATGTAATATATCAATAAAAATATGTATATAGCACTGACACAAACAATTTTTGCATCGAAAATTTAAAAGAGCATTAAAAACAGTGCTTTTAGCACTGAGTTGACAACGCTGTTTGCCATGCCATGAACTTAATTTTTCTCACTAAACATGCTTCTTAGTAAACATACTACAGTATTGCATTAGGTATTTTATTCAGTTAGTGACGCAATTATGTACTAATTGCTTTATTTAGTAATTGATGTCTCGTATAGTAAATTGAGCTTAATTAAGCCATCAATTGCGTCAATTCTCTAATTACGCAATTAAGGCTTATGCCTCAACAGGGTATTTATTATTGTCTAGACATTAAATAAGAATAATTTGAGTTTGGTTCAAGAATGTAAATTTAAATATCGATCAAAATTCATTACACCTTTTCAAAGCCAAAACCCGTAAGTCTGTTGCACTGCATAAAACTATTGTACTTATAAATATACATATTTCCATAGACGACATTTAATTTTCCAAATTGTTTGAATCTTTATCTGCTGATTCAGATTTTTTTTTTAAATGTAACCGATGTTTTTCTCAAAAATCTTATTAAGTTTTTTTACACTTATGTCTCTTATGTAACCAATTTGACCATTTAGGATGTAAAGGCCTTTAAGATGTCAATGTTTCACAAAGATTGCTGTAGAAAGTTCAAAGATAAAAAAGCCAAGACCGAAATACGAAATAAATAAAAATAAGTCAGACAAAGAATGCAATTTTAAAAGAAAGCATCAAAATCATACTGCAATGCACAGTGGGGCAGAATCAAAATATTTTGGAAATAACCTAGTCATTTATAAACGGCTAGGCCGATTGATCCAAAATTTGACATGAGGATAACAGAGGAACTTAAGTTTATAAGGTGGATACAATACACCCTCCAGGGGTGGCGCTATGTGGTTTCAAAGTTGGAAACCTCGCACCTGAAAATTCTTTTACACCTTACCATTTCTTCAGTTTTATTCTGATTAAAATTATACATGGTCTTAAAGGTCTTGTCAATACCTACAAAATGGTATATAAATTTACAAATAATAATTTAAAATGATTGAGTTATAAGCAATTTAAGAAATACAATTTTTGATTTTTCGCTACCCTGGTCCAGTTTTTCAAAATATTGGGTACAATTTTCACCTAATTTTTTTACGGTAGTTAGCGATTTTACATGATTTGAAATGATATTGAGGTGAATTTTTTTTTTTGATAGGAAATTGAATCATTTATATCCATATATATAAAATAATTAAATATTACAATTAAATTTTAAAATTTGTTGCTGATATCTGAAAATTTTGAAAAATTATGGTAAAAACTGGCAAATTTGAGGAAAGGAAAAATTTTAAATATGCAATAAAATATTTATAAATTAAGCAAATCAAATAAAAAAAAAATTCTGTGCATGTGTTGTTGATCAAGTAAAATGAAATGGCAAAAAATCTGCAATATTAAGAAAAAGGAAATTCCACAATTCCCAAAATAAGGACCAAAAATCCCAAAATTGGTATGTTTTACTCTTTTGCCCATAAAGTCTACATACGGACTAGGGCTCATAAAATATTTTCAAAAACAATTTGGAGCATATATAGCTTTATTACAGCAGTCTTCGTTTTTTGATCCCAGCTTTGGCATTTTAGAATATATAGGCTAAATTAAAATAAAGTAAAATAGGTCATATTGTGGGACCTCCATCTTCTACAAGGATGATCAATTTTGTACGATTTTTCTTAACGTACACACGTATAGTTAGCTTATACTAAAATATAAAATTTTTATATATTCCTTTAGAAAATTTTTTTCTAAAAAAAAATACATTAATGGCCTTTTTTGGGCTAAAGTACACAAAAATGCAATAATTTTGGAATGTTTAAATTGAAAATCGTCTAGTTTTTAAGTCAGCAAAGATACAATCTTCAAATTTATCACAAATTACCTACAATGAAATTTATAGTCAAGCTTAAGTTCGTTTTTATTCCCTCTAAGAAAGAATTAATTAAATTACAAATTAGGTGATAATATTAAAGAAAAATTGGGAAAATTTAATTTTTAGACACCAGCAGGAGCGGAATGCACATTTTCTAGACAGCCACGTCCGTCATCAGCACTCATGTATCTATCTACTTAGGGTAGTGTTTAGTTGTAGAGAGAATAAAAACGAACTCAAGCTTGACTATAAATTTCATTGTAGGTAATACATAAATAGTTCGACCAATTTGGTGAAAATTGTACCCAATATTTTGAAAAAACTGGACCAGGGTAGAGAAAATTCAAAAATTTTATTTCTGAAATTGCTTATAACTTAATAATTTTAAATTATTATTTGTAAATTTATATAACATTTTGCAGGTACTGACAAGGCCTTTAAGACCATGTATAATTTTTAAAAATCAGAATAAGACTGAAGAAATGGCAAGGTGTAAAATAATTTTTAGGTGCCACCCCTGGAGGGTGTATTGTACCCACCTTATAAACTTAAGTTCCGATACTCCTCTGTTATCCTCATGTCCAATTTTGGATCAATCGGCCTGGCCGTTTATAAATGACTAGGTTATTTCCAAAATATTTTGATTCTGCCCCACTGTGCAATGTATACATAATTAAACCAAACAATTTCGTTTTTTAAAATCAACTCTGAAAGCAAGTGTCAAAAAATCCCCTCAAAATTCATGACATGCCCTCGCCAACAAACAAAATTGCATGCAACCAGTTTCATGAAAAATTTAATGATGTAAGTTGCCTCCAAGTCATTCTTAAAGGAATTATAGTGTTGTCTATGAAGAGGAACTTTTAAAGTAATAAAAACCAATTTTTTTAATTTTTGCAATACAAGTATTTGAAACATGCATTTATCTAATATGAACTTAAGACATCGAAAATATGCATTTATTACAAATATATGCAACCATAGATCGATACTAAATTGTGTAAAATTGATAATTGGTTACTAAATTGTTACCTTTCACCAAAAAGAATATGCATTTGCAGAGAAATCCGAGCCTTCAGTATGGCAATTATTATTCGAATAATAATTTTTCCCAACAATATGGTTTCATGATAACCAGATATTAAGGTGAAAATGCAAATTTAACATAATTAATGAAGAAATCTGAAGCGAGCTGTATATTATTTTTAATCTAACTTTATTGCAAGTAACCGATTATAATTATGTTAAACCTAAAAACATTTTCAAATTAATTTCACGAAACAAATGGAATTCTTGTTAACAAGCATTTCAACAAATGATGTTTCGGTACACACCTCGAAGGCATTAATATTCACTGACACATTTGCAGATCCGTTCCACAATGGCTAAAAAAAAGTAAATCATTGCAACGATGCATATCGATGCAAAGATAAGTGCCTGCTACAGATGTTGCAATATTGCAGTGAGTTCACTGCTTTATTTTATACTTTATGGTTAATTGTACATTTTTACACTCGCGGGCTTGATATCGTAATAAGTTGAAATAAACATGCAAATATTAGAAAATGTAAATAAAATAAAGGAAAAATAAATTATTTTTTTTTCGTACTTATTAAAATAATTTAAATTAATAACTGATACAAACACAATTAGGGACTACAAAAATATTTAACTGCAATTTTAAACAACAGCAATTAGGAATTGATTTTCAGTAGCTCCTTCATTTTTATCAGATGTTTAACAAATAATTTTTCATTGTTATGGAAAAACGGCTACAGTTATACAAATATCCTGTCATCATAGTTATTGATCATCGGTTGTTCTTTATATACAATTAAAGATTATCTACGTAACACAGTGGTACTTTGGAAATAATTCGGTAGGTTATTAACCACTAAATATATCTGAATAAAATTTCACAGAGGCTGATTTTCACTCCGAGGAATTTTACATTAAATCATAAATTTTGTTTCAAACCTACATATTTGTTTACTATTTTATTTAAAATTTTGATACCATTTTATTCTAAATTTTAATACTACTATTTTTTAAATTTTATCAAGAGTACAGCCAATATCTGTAATAATAAATAATAATCCAATCATAAATAAGTCACCCACGTCATAGCAACTAAATTAAGGTCGGCCAAAAATTCTAATTCTAAATAAATCTAAATTTAAAAAAAAAATTGTATTAGTATTATCTGTATATAAAATTTTGTTGAGATTCCAAAAAAATATACCCGAAGCAGGGTTCCCAGATTTTTTTCGAGTCACATCCCCAATTTTAAAATTTTTATCCCCGAAATTCCCCAAAAAATATTTAAACTATCCCCAAAATTCCCCGCTAAAAAAGATACTGTTTTCATTGAAATTAACACATGAATATTCTATTTGTTCTCTAGTTAACTTTATTTAAAAGTATAGTGTTCACTTTTTTGTATATTTGACTGATTGATAGCGCGCTAGTTTATCAGTCTAGGGGTTGCGGGTTCGATTCCCGCCAAAGACTGGGTGTTTTTGCAGACAAGCAGAACGCTTAGAAGGTACTGTGGTCTTTTTATTAACAAAAGACTGTGATCTTTTTATTAACAAAAGCCCACAGTAAGGTTTTACCCCACTATTTGTCAGGATGGATCAAAAGATTTAAACAAATTTCAGTATTTTTAAAATGTATATTAATTTTCAACAAAGATTTGAGTGACTAGTTCTGCAATTTATTTCTTATTTAGAATTTTGTTTGTGCCGAAAAAATATTTATATGTATAAGCAATTCTAGTTGATATGTAAAATAACTTTGCCAGGTCTAGAAACAAGGTTATTTCAGCTGCATCTTGATATTTATAAACTTTTCCCCAAAATACGGTTAAGTTGCTCCACTTTTTTATTGTCATTTTTCTTAATTGTTATTTATAAATGTCTTTTAAAACATTGTTACTTACTGCTGCTAACTCGAGCGGTCGCCTCATTTATTTTCTTTATTTTAGTTCACTACAACCCTCGATACAATTTTTTTAGTAGTACCACCGCAAAAAAGATTTAAGCCTGCAGTTCTTTCTTAAAATCGTATCGAAGCTAAAAAAGAGTACGTGCATTAAATCAAGTTATATTGCTTAAATTATTTTCGGTACATTTTTTTCTTTTGTCTGTTTAAATTTTAAATAACCACTCAATTTTTTGAGTTATTCCTATTCAAATTTTCTGGACGATTTGTTCAATTGGAATATAGAAACATCATATTAAAAAAGGAATTATATAATAATAAAATTACAATATGTAATCCAAAAAGTAATCCGCTAAAAATCCCTAAAACAATGAAACGAAATCCCTAAAACATCAACGAATTCCCCAATCCCCAAACCGATTTTTTATCCCCATAAGTAAATAAAAATCCCCGATTTGGGGATAAATCTCCTAATCTGACAACACTGACCCGAAGTACCCAACTGTGGTGGGTGTCAAAAAATCCCCACAATCCCCTATTCCCTGAGGTCCGATCGTCCGCAAATTCACTCGAAAGCTTTTTCTCTGTAAAAATTCATAAAAATATATTCAGTGGTTCATGAGTTACCGAATGAAATTTTATTTTATACACCTTACTTTAAAGGTAATAATTGAATGTATCAGGACAACCGTGTTTAAGAAAGAAGTAATATCTTGCAACTTGTTTAAATAGTTTTCTCAACAACCGTACAAAACTATTGAGTAACATTTTCTTATCATGGCATAACCCAGAGTCTACACCTGATGAATTTATATCATGATGAATGTCAAATTTATATCATGATGAAAATTCATCTCGTAAGACTTCATTTCTTAGCATTATATCAGCGTTATGATATAATCATCAGAGCTCATGTGCAGATAAATTTATTATTATGTAAAACGTCATTTCAATTGTTTTTTTACACTGAATTTTATTTATTTTTATTGCAAAAAAGATAATTTTTAATTTCTTTCACTAAGTTTTTAAATAAAAAGTAATTAATATTGTGTGGCATTCGATGTCGGATTTTTTTTGTGGGCATCCCTCTAAAATGTTTCACTATGTCAGATTTTAAGATTGCCAAAGTTTGAGCACAATTGGAAGATCTTAACCCGTGCTACTGGGGCCTCAAAGTTTTGAAAATATCGATTTTTGGCAACATCGGCGACCCATATCTCTAGAACGGCTAAAGCAATTTGCTCGTTCTTACATTAAATTAAAAGCCATTTTGTTTTTATATTTTACGCAATAAATACGCAACTAGTATTGAAACCGAAAAAATAGAGCCAATGTCCCTAAAAACGTAAACATTTAAATATGTTTTATGTCAGGTATGTATCTATTTTTTCCTTATACTGCATCACTGGGGACTCAAAGCAGGTAAACCCAAACTAGTTTAAAAATGTATTGGGTTAGCCTACTACCTATTGTTATATTTTAAGTAGAAATCCAGGGATTCAGAGCCTGTTATTAAAAAAAGAAAAGGATAGCTAGGTGGTTCTTGCTTTTATGATTTTGTTTCTTGGTCAGTTGAAAAGTATTGGCTGAACAGTGAAAATCGTATTTTGTTCTACGTTCGTCTCATCGAGTTTAAAAAAAACCTATTAAATATTAACTACAAAAGACATTTTTATTTTAATTAGGTTGGTACATACTAACACATACTGTTTGGTTTAGTTAGTGTCATTCTGTGTCAATTATTCTTTCTTCTAGTGAACATTTTTATTTCTCGTAAAAGTGATGGCTTCTACATCTGGAATGAGAAGTAGAGGTAGAGACAAAATTTTTCTAATTGACTATCCAGCTCATCAGAAAACTAGATGTAAGCTGCCCTCCAATCGACAAGTTCTAGCTACTATGTTCTACAATTTGCGTACTGTGAAGTTAAATGTGAGAGACTTTGCCACAACTATTGTTATGAGGTTTTCGTTTTTTGGAGAAAAGCTCGAATTCCTACAAAACAAAAGAAAAATGTCATAGTAAGTCTGAAACAACTGTACGATGATTTGAGAAAAATGCAAAAGTACAAGGATAGAAAAACGGAAAGTGCAAGATATGCTGTAAAAGAGATTACCCTAAAGTTGGGTGATTTCTTTGATATTGCCCACCAAGATGCCCTGACGATGATGACTTTAGAAGAAGACAAGGAGTTTCTGTTGAAACAAAGACAGAAAGGAAGACTAGGCTCCATGCTCGGAGTTGACCTGAAGTTGGCTCAAGTTGAAGAAAGACTACTGCAGAAACAACGGAAGGTCTTGGACAAACAACTTGAAATTTGGGTAAGCATTTACAAAAACAAATATATTCTTTGTAGCGAAGCTGAAATTTCCATCCATATAATTTTATACTTAATGTCTCAACTCATTGTTCACAGAGACGGTGGAGCTTACGGACGACGAGACAACAGCAGAGTCAGAAGGACGATAGGAGAGCTCGAGATGAACATAGAACCTGAAGGACCATCTGCCACCAAGAGAATCAAGCGTGACTTCAAAGAGGTCCTAACCATGAAATTGTCATTGTTGCTGGACCGCTGTAAGGTGTCCGATAGGAACGCTACTCGTATCATTTTGGCAACAGTAGAAGCTCTAGGAGAGGATCCCAAAGAATATAAGATCTCCAGAAGCGTTATCCGTGAACAGCGAAGAATAAACTGTGAAAAATACACGGAACAAATTCAAGACAGAATTAAGATACCCCAAAACGATGCTGTTTGCGTGCTCTAGGATGGAAAACTACTACCAGGTATCCTCAAAATAGAGCAGAAAGACGGGTTGCTGTTCTGGTATCACATGGGACTAAAGAGCAACTCCTGGGCGTTCTTGAAACTGACAGTAGCTCAGGGGAGGAACAAGCCCTAGCAGTGTACGAATGTCTAGAAGAATGGGGTCTCGCCAGCTCGGTCGTGGCTATGTACTTCGATACAACAGCATCAAATACTGAGAGACTCAATGGAGCGTGCAATCTCCTGGAGCAAATGTTAGGTCGAGAGCTCCTGTACTGTAGATTTTCAATGAGGTTTAGGACTTGTTTTGCTGCTAAACACGCTCGGAGGCGTTAAACCATTCTTTACAGTGGACTCGAACTTTGAAAACACAAAGTTCTTCTAGAGTCACGGAAGAGTTGTATTTTCAGGCAGTAAATAGCTTTTGCCATCCACCGGGCATGGTCCGTCAAGATGGCCAAAATATATCAATGCCAACTGTATCAGCTCTATGTAGTCTTCTCTTGGCTGGCATTCCAACATTTTCGCCTACATCGAACTTGGATTTATCAATAGTCGACTATTCTTTTTAAAATCTCTTCAATATGTCTGATTGAGGTCCCGATGTGCTTGCAAACTTGCAGTCAAAAACTCCTTTAAACAAGACTTCTAAAACGTGGTGTCGGCACGCTAGGTACAGTAGATCTCGATTCTCTTGCGGGTAGATGGTCCTTCAGATTCTACGTTCATCTCAAGCTCTGCATACGGCGTTTCCGTTCCTTCTGACTCTTCTGTTGTCTCGTCGTCCGTGAGCTCCACCATCTCTGTGAACAATGAGATGAGACAATAAGTATAAAATTATTGTATAGAATCTGTAGTGTTTTTTACAGATTAGTGCAAAATAAAATTCAAATTAAATATTTTTAAAAGCAAAGCGACTTCTTTATTTGCAGTACATGTATCAACTAACAAAATTAAATTAAATAAATTAAATTATTTAGTTAATAAAGCAAAATACAAAAATCTAAAGAATTTATTACAGAATAAATTTACAGAAGAATTTATTATGTAGAACAAAAATAATTTAATAACAAGACAAAAAAAGTTATGTATTTATGCAGGGCCGGAGCTACGGTGAACAATTATATTAACGGAAATTTCAGCTACTGATCTAGATCTTATAAAGATTCGCTACAAAGAAAATATTTTTCTTTTAAATACTTACCCATACATACCTGACATAAAAAAACATTGGCTCTATTGTTTCGGTTTCAGTACTAGTTGCGTATTTATTGTGTAGAATAGAAAATGTTAAAAACAGTATGGCCTTTAATTTGATGTATGAAACGGGCAAATAGCTTTAGCCGTTCCAGAGATGTGGGTCGCCGAAGTCGCCAAACTGCCAAAAATCGAGATTTTAAAACTTGGAGACCCAAGTGGCACGGGTGCTCAAGCTTTGGCAATCTTAAAATCTAACAAAATGAAACATTTAACGGGGTGCCCCCAAAAAAAATGCGACATCAACTTTTTTAAACCACTTTAATATACAATAAATTAAGATATATATAGTGAATTATTTTTAAGCAAATTTTCGAAAAAAAGTTACTTTTGTGTTAAGGGTGATAAATTATAGGAATGCTATCATTTCCGTGAGAAATAAATTCCTCGAGAATATTGATGATTGGGCTGATTTTTTTACAATTTCCTTCAAGCAACTTTAATTTTTTTAAAGTAAGTTACGAAATCAGTTCAAACTGTTTATATTCAAAATTTTTTTCTGTGTATTTACGTAAATGCAATGTTTGTTTTAGGAGTGTTTTCCTACAATTTGCACAATTGAATACTTACAACCAGCGTTGCCATTTTTGGGAATTTTTTATTTAATTTTCGTACTTAATTCACATTAACGTCTTGACTAGCATAGTTGGGGGTAGTGCACTAATTCTGCAATCTTCACTCACACTGAGTGATATTGCAAAATTATTGCATTCATTTTTTTGATTTCTAATGGTGATTGCAAAATTTGCAGCCTCAATCAACATTAGTGATAGTGAGTTAAAAAGTCTTTGCACTAAAATTTAATTATTTTGATTTCAAAAAATGCAATCAGCAATATATTGCAACTTTTTTTTCTTCACTCAAGTTGATTGCAAGAAGAAATTTTGCATTCAATTTGAGGGTCAATTTGATTTATTGTTATTTTTGTTCACTAATTCAAAAGTGAAGACTAATACTTCATTAAAAATATAATTCAATTTATTTTATATTTATTAATGTGTTATATAAAACAGTAAATTAATTTATATATGTAACATAAATATACGAGTATGACCATCTAGCAATTGATTTGTTCAACCATTGAACAAATCCATGTGCGCACATCAAAACCTCTCATGAAGACCGTTGTTGTCAATGTCATGTTCTTGTTCTAACAGCATAGTTCGAAAATTTGTTTGCACAACAATGTCTGCCGTCAAATGCTGATTTTAGTATAAAATGTTTACTTTTAAAGAACGCCATCTGTTGATCAATCATGAAAATTCTATTTGCTGTGCTATAAGCATTTTGTCGGAGTATGCACATCGATACGTTTTCTCCACACAGAAGAACGTTAACAAAAACAATAATTTTATTTCAATTATTGTGCTTTTATTTTTGTTGTTTGATTTATTTCTATGGTTTCCTTGAGATTACTTTTATCAGTTTGAACTTCTTTAAAGCAACATTTCTGGCTAACAACGGTAGATTACTTTATGTTTGCCCTTTAAGTACAATTACGTTTACAAAGGTACTATTTGATGGTGAAATCGGTACAAGTTTTAAGTCGTTGCTGACGCCACCGTAGTCTACTTGCTAACTTTTGCTACTAAAGCGTTCATTTACTTTTTCATATTTAGGAGAGTAATTATGTTAATTTCAGTTTTACTCTCTTGTTGCTAGTTTCTGCTAGAAAAGTTACTCAACAGACCTATTGTTATGAATGCTAATTAAAAAACTAACTGTATTGATTTCTTTTATTTGAAGTGTGATAGTTTAAAGACGAAAAGTAATGCTACGTTAGAATTTTTGACAATCAAGACAATTCTTTGATAGTAAACACGTTAATGTACTGGGTGGCGACGTCAATGGAATTATGTATGTTACCGGCAACAGGTAAAATGTAAATTATCAAAAGTCTTAATGCGAAAATAGTTTTGAAGCTAAACATGAAATATTATATTTAAATATTAACGGCCTATTTCACAATATCGAAAGAATTCTTCCTTTCTTACAATTATATTTAAAACAAAACAAAAAAATTCAGAAATGTTGTTTTTGTTTTGAATGTAATTATACGATAGAACGAAAACTTTCGACATTGAGAAACCGGCAATAAGTTACTAAACCAAATGAACTCTACCTTGGACTTAAAACAAAAAGATTTTGAACCCTTTTCGGAGAATAGTTTAAAGGAGATATGCCAATTTAGTCCATAGTTTTAAAAAATTCAATCTTATAAACTATAGCTCGATTGTATGAATTCAATTTTATTAAGTTTCTGTATATACATATTTTATAATGTATATGTATTACCATATAACTAGTAGGTTTCAAGCCAGTGTGGGAATTTGACAAAGTATAAATCGTTCCGTTCTAATGATAAAATTGTACCAAATCAGTATAAATTGTACCAAAAATTTGCCTCGACATTAAAATTTAATAAATCATTACACTAGGGTATTATAAAGTAATGATAATTGACCTTAATTCTTTGAATTACTGTTTTTGTGTTGCTAATTTATGTACTAACAATTGTTTGGCTAAAATACCAATTTTATAAGCAAAAGTATTAGTATGTTACCAGCAGGTTATTCTGTAATTCGTGTATGTATTTCGATAGAGTATGTTGGAGTTATATGGAATAATAATTAACGAGTCATCTCATTACCAAACAAGTCTTGACGATTTCTATCTAAAGAGAATAGAAAAAGATATCAGCCAAATACTGCCGGAAATGGATTGAGGCGATGCAAATAAGTTAAAACGCTGTAGTTACTAAATTACATATTACATACATATATGAAAGGATTATCAAACTAAATAATAAAAATCATGAATGTGAATCAAGAATGTAGCAATTTAGTTGGTTCTAGACAGTGTTGATGAACTTTGAAATTGGAAATGTTAGTTGTTGCAAGAAAAAGTTATTGATTAAATAAAAAAAATTATTGAATAAATTTTTTCTGAAATGGTACCAAAAAAGTATGAAGTATACCAGTGTACAACGGATGTATCGATTGTACCAAATTTGATACAATTGTACCACAAATCCCGAAGCTGTTTCAATTATATTAGTTGATTTTTTAAACTTTGGTGGGATAAAGTATATGTCAGTGGCAACACTTCAGACAACGTATCTCTCAAGGCGAATTCATACCAGGTGTGAGCAGTAGAGCAACAACTACAACAAAACAACAACTTTGACATTAGATTAGCAGATATGAAACAATGTATTTTTAACAAGACATTAGCAAAAATCGAGAGCAATAAACAATCAGCTGGGCTATCAACTCCACCTGGTATGAATTCGCCTTGGTATCTCTATTTAAAGAGTGTTTACATTGCGTGTACAAGTCATATGGAATGTCAGATTTGCCATATATAAGACTATACCTTTTGAAGCATAACGTATGTTATTTATCTATGTGCAATAACATGTGTTAGTTTTTTATTTAAAGCACGCTCTATTTGATGTGTAAAACCAAGGCGAATTCATACCAGGTGTGTGCAGTAGGACAACAACTACAACAAAACAACAACTTTGACATTCGATTAGCAGATATGAAACAATTTATTTTTTGACAAGACATTAGCAAAAAAACGAGAGCAAAAACAATCAGCTGGGCTATCGACTCCACCTGGTATGAATTCGCCTTGTGTAAAACTATATGACAACAGCTGTTTTCAGTGATGTTCACTTATATTTTCAAAAATTCCGCCCATACTATTTTATCCGGAATTTAAGGGGTTTAAAATTAACCAAAATATTTATTCTAACTTTTGTTAGTAATTTAATGGTCGCAGATTTATGTCGATAGCTTATAGATGATATTAATAATAACGTTGTGTAATCTAATATATGTACATGCATAAAAATATATATAAATAATCAAAATTAGCAAGTTTGATTATTTGTACGTCAATCACGGCTAAATGCTTATCCACTTTACCGGCACTAAGATAACTCGGAATTAAATAAAAAATTTACTTTACTGTAGTCCATTATTTTTTAAATAATATACATTAACAACTTTGGACCGTGGGACAAAAACAAAATGCTATTGATGTATTGTGGGTATCGAAAGTGTTGCAAATCACTAAATACCATGTTTCCACGACAAAACGAAGCGCTTGCTTCGCTCTTGGAATCATGATTGCGAATCATTTTTACTTTATTTTTTGGATTTTAAAATTTATTGCACGATTTTGTCTTTTTACCACTTGATATACTTTTGTTTGTGTTTTATTTATCAATTTATAGTTGCATTTTAATTATTTGACTATTTATTTATATATAAACAAAATCTTTAATTTTATTTTGTTTATGAAAACAAAGAGAGCTAGTTCAGTAGTGCAATTCACTAACTTTTAACGATCTAACACTTGTTAAATATATCAATATGTTTTTTGCTTGCACTAACGCATTTGCGATTCACTAACCTATGGTTAACTAACGAGAAATACAAACAAAAATATATGGCAATGCTGCTAAACAAAATGGCAAAACAGCGAAAAGAACAAAGAGGAATGAAAAATAATAAACAAAATATACAAAACTTTCCACAAAAATGCTCCTTTTTTTGTTCTTTTTTAATTTTATTTCTAAAAAATTGTTTAAATTCATTTTTATAAGGTAGGTAAAATACATATGTAATTGTTTTAATTATAAATATTATAATATTATATTTATAAAAAATAAAACTTATTTGTATTTTAAAATAACTTTTGTATGCAAAATTAGTTCTAAAATAGATTTCAAATAATATTTTACATTATACATCTAATAGCCTACTTTATTTTTTGATATTTTGATAAAGTAAACGACACAAAAATAGTTGCAGTTAAATTAACAATACTCGACTTGTTAAGAAAAACAGCTGATTTATAACAACATCAAATGTTATTAAAAAGCATTTCTGAATAGCAAAGTCTTTCGTTTTGTTGTTAAAGTTTTTTAACGAGTCAAGAATCGTTAAAATTGAATAGTGAATCGCACTACAGATAAACTTACTGCTGTTTTCTTAAATTTATAATGTTGTGATCGAACATAATAATTGTTTAAATTAATGCAATGTGGGAGCAAATTTTCCATTAATTCACACAATACATTTTATATTTAAAAGAAGTGGCAACGCCATACGCGTTATTTGCAAATAGCGTCGTTAATCAGGAATTGCTTTTGTGAGTTAACTATTCGCAAATAAAAAATTACTTCACTGTTTATACAGCAAATTTTTCTATTTGCATTATTTTTATTTGTGAATAAGTGCTACGTATGTATATAAGTAGTAATAATTCAAATGATATTAATTCTTACTTATTGCATTATTTATTATAATTAATTTTTGTTTTAATATAATTTCTCTCTGTAATAAATCGATTTCTGTACTGTTGTAGTAGCTCCCAAATGATAACACAAAACTGTAGTTCTAAGCATAGTTGACATCTCTAGCGGTTTTCTAATAAAATTAAATGGCGGCAAAAATATGCAAAATTGCCTAATAACTTATTACCGTAAGTGCCAATAAAGTTATTATTATTAATTTTATTATATATTGTAGTATAATAATGTAAAAAATAATCCATAGAAACCACACTTTGAAGACCAGCTGTTTTAAGTATTTTATTTTTGTTTCAACAACTTTAGGTTATGTCATATAACATGTGTACGTGCGAACATGAAAATTATAAACCGTATGTTAAACACTGATTTTGACATTCCATATCACTTGTACACGCAATCTAAGCACACCTTTACTCATCAATTAAATTTGTTTTGTATTGTTTGTGTAAAGCAATCGAAACACTTAAAGCCACAAATGCTTTAAACTTTCAAATACCTTCTTTAACCACAAACAATTTAATTTTTATTTTCTGCATCATTGCTGCAATCGTCCAACCAAAACAATACAATGACAAGATTTTTAAATAATTTCATTTAAATTGCACATTATGAAAATTCTATACCTTTATCTATCTTATTTTGTGGGTGCATTTTTTGTTGATACCTTTTATTTTCTTCATTTATAGTTATTTTTTTTTCTTTTTTCAAGCAGTAGATACACAAGAGGAAACATCAAACAGGACTAAGTAGAACTAGAAACCATTGTAAAATACAGACGAGGCAACCGCAGGAGACACATTTAAAGAAACATCAGTTTTATTTATATTTCGTACGTTAAACAAATATACAGGGAAGATTTGTTTAAATGAGTGATGCACAAAGGGTGAGTGCAATTATTAAAGGCCGTCTTCAGTAGTCTTCAAATTGAACAAAACGTAAACATGACGACGGCAGATCTACGGAATTAATTTTTGGGAATAATTTTCTGTTTAAACATAATATTCTGTTTACCATCGATGTTGTTGGAATGCTTATTGCACAGAAATTATATTAGTACATTTGAGCAACAGATGGCGCTGTTTGGAAATAATACTGTCAAACTAAAATACAACAACAATGTCATTGTCATGTTATGAAACAAATGATTTAACAACCATGTTAAGACTTGGAAATAACATTAACTTGGGCAGTCTTCACTTAATACTAACATTATGTTAGTGTTAGTGTTTATCAAGTTATGTCTAATGTAGACTGGGGGTTATGTATGTATATTAACGAAGTCAGTGTTGCCATTGTGGACATTTTTACAATTTCAAATTCAGTATAAATTTTTTCGATTGGCAGGATCGCCTTGTGATCGATTTATTTTATGTAAAGTGCACCTTTGTTTTTGTGTTTTCACATATGGTATAAGCAAAATGTTTCCATTGGCCACATTAGAAGAAAGAAATAATACACACAAGGGAACTTTAATGGAAAAATGAGCGTTTCAGTTTAATATATGAAAAAAATTAATTCGATCAGTTTGACTTACATGATTTTAAATTAAATTTATAAAATCAATTTGAGATTTTTAATGCAATCAATTAATTAGCAAACAATAACGAGAAACTTTGTGATTGCAGTTGAATCGAATGCAATCTTTTACACCTCTGATTAATAGTTGGTTGAGAGCAGGCGTGCTTAGAGGGTTTTTTTTATAACAATATGAAATGTACATAATTGCTATATTCTTCTTTGTTACAGAGTACCGAAATGTTCACTCACTGTTTATTCATGTATGATTTTGTACATATTATTTTTTTGCTGCATCTTCTCATACATGTGTGAGAGACTACAAAATATTTTGTGTTTTTTCATTTATGAATGTGATGATTTATTTTTTTTTTCTTTCGGTTCAAATGAGAAAATGAGAAACAAATGAGAAAATATTTGTTGAGAATTTACAATTTTTTAATATTTCATTAATGAAAAGATCGTGGAAAAATATGCGCTAAACATTCTCATACATAAATGTACGCACATATTTTTTAATGTGCAACTGCCGGCGTATGCAGTAACAAAATTATTTTATGTTCATTTATGATAAATTTCAATTACTTTCTTCAAAAAATACAAATGTATAAAAATGCAGCTAAAAAAAATAAATGTTCAATAAATACCTAAATAAATGTTCAAAAAGAACATAAATGAGAAGAAGCTTATTTATCAGTCATCATGTATGTACATATGTATATTACAAAAACGAACTGGTACATGCATTCATGTATGAACATAGGCAGAACAATTTCTGTTGGTCGTTTACGAGCGTGAAAAATAAATATAAAATTTTAGATTTTTCATTTATGATAAATATCATGAATGTTGATTTTTAAATCTTCATAAATTACAAATTCTGAACCCTGCTTTTTTAGTTCTTTTTATTCACCCCAATTCTAAATACTCCCAGGAAAATGATCTCCCTGGGAATTCATTTTCCCGGGAATAAAATCCTCCTATTCTAAATAGTTGGGGAAGGGAATAACAAGGAAGAGGGAATTTTAAATATTCGAAATTAGCTCTTTTGCTTCAGCTGTTTTGTTCTGACTGCAAATTTGCAATTGTTTTTAGAAATATAAAAAATGAAACTTGAATATCATCGAAAAAAATCTTTTAATAACTTAATAGGTAGAATGTTTTTTTAAAGCGTCAGCTATCATTGCAGTTCGTGTGACGAATCTTTTTTCGGAATTTCAGCGAATTGCGGGCTCACCTCGGGCTGAATGACATCAAAAGATTTTCTAAATTAATGTTTTACTAGACGACTTTACTCTTGACCGTGGATTCTAAACCACAGGATGAGTCCGTCTATATAAAATTCACTTCAAGTGTCGCAATGTGGTTGAACAACCCAATACCATCTTGAAAAATACTTGGAGGTGCATTCTTGTTGCTAGATTGCTGCACTTTGTCCCAGAAAAGACAGCCAAAATTTTTGATGTGCGTTCTCTAATTTTAAATGCAATTCTGGTATAGACAATTTAGATAGTTCAAGCGTCCAAGATAGTGATGTGGTGTCCTTAGCGTCACCGCAATATTTGTTCTTTGCTCAAAATATTAGAAATCATATCCACTTGGTTGGTAGCTGTGGCGAGAACCAACGTGGTCAAGAGGGTGCTTGGCCTTTAGTATGCGAACTCTAGATAGCGGTCGACCTCCAGTTTCAATATAGACTTACCTATGCATAAGGAGCTTTGTGTGGGTGGACAAAGTTTTCTCCAATAATGGCCTAGGGAAGAATTCAGAAGAGATGGACAGGAACGCCTTGCAAAGGTGAACAGGTTAATCTCTAAAGGTTCCCCTATGGCGTTGAACCGGGATATTTCGATAGGGATGGACAAGAGAGGTGGATAGATTAATCCGTTTAGGATCTCCGATTGCCACTGACCAAGGGGGATATCGGAAGAGAATGACAAAGAAATCTTGCAAGGGAAGATACTTCTGCGGCTATTGAGGTAAATAAGGATAAATTGGACGCACCTGGCCCTGTGAGCTTAGGTAAATCCTTTTTAGAAGCAGGCACCTCAAAACGTTCCTTCAACAAGTGAGAGGCAGAAGAGGAGACGGGGAAAGGACAGAGGCTAAGACGGGAGCTCACTTTGAATGTCCAGCACTGGCTAGCATATGACTCAGCAAGACTGGTAGAAGCCTGTTAAATTTGGATACCATGGGAAACCTGAGCCTTGAACAAATGCTAGTAATTGCTGCGTGATGAGAAACAAGTCCGACAAGTACCAGTCGACTGTCTGAAATCAATAAAGTCAAGATTAAAGGCTGGTTGTAGCACGTGACTCAATGTAAGTAGGTTGCCATAAATAACATTTCGGTTGCCTGTAATCATAGAGGACGGAAGGGGGTCGATAAGGGACCCATTATGGAAGTGGTCAGCTTTGATATTCCCCCTACATTAATAATAATAAAATCGGAAATCATCTCTAATAAAATTCTGTCCTAATTAATCTTTATAAATAAAAAAAAAAAACAAGTATAGTCTTGCACAACTCTCTTTCAATTTTGTGGTGGAATTGGTCATCATATTCTCCCTTAAATTGCCATTCGCAATACCCTCTTTTTCCAGGGAAAAATTTCCCATTTTTAAAGTTCATTTAGAATAAGGGAAAGGGAATGAGAAAAATTTCCCAGGGAGATTTTATTTAGAATAGGGGAACAGGGAATAGGAATATATCGGAAAAATAAAAATAATAAAATATTAAATATATGGTTTTTATTGATTATTTTTATTATTGAAAGACCTAAAGCCGCACTAAATTCAAGCATAAAAAATATTTAATTTGAATATTTGAATGAAGATTTTAATTAAGCACAATTTGGGTTTTAAGCCAACAAAAACTTTTAAACATTGCGTTTTTATAAAATTACTTAAATTATTACAAATTTTCATTTTATATATATATATATATATATATATATATATATATATATATATATATATATATATATATATATATATATATATATATATATATATATATATATATATATATATATATAT